>JAJIZL010026163.1:200452-258206 GCA_023969395.1 Amblyomma maculatum
GTGTGTGTGTGTGTGTGTGTGTGTGTGTGTGTGTGTGTGTGTGTGCATATACACTCGGTATTTCGCGGTATTTCAGAAGTACTCGGTATTTCTTTGCTGAAGCGCGCGCGGAAAAAATATTCAAAATGATGTTGATGGCAGCTTAATGATGTTAATTGAATTTACTGTTAAAATATATACGTTGTAAAAGCGGTATTATGCATATTCGCCACGAGATCGACCTAGAGGTGGCGCCACCATCACTCCGGTAGTGTGGATCGGCAGCCGGCGGCGCTCGCAGAAACGCACGCTGCGTAGGTCTGCTTCCGAGTTTACGGCGGGTTTGTTGGTGATGAAAACGTGTCTTCTGCAGTATTTCTGCAATATTGCAGAAAAATTCCAAGGATTTCAACCAATGCAGCAGAATGAGAGCTGATTTTAGGAAAACAAAGCACGCAACCACCAGTCTTCTAGATTTACTTTGCACGTTTCTTGCGCTGTACCGCGCTCACGCGCCTAATGCTTGGGCCTGCCTAATGACAGCTTTGTTTTTCTTATCGACTTTTAAACAGTTCGCGCGTGTCTCATGCGAGTGAGACCGGCGAATTTAGTGTCAAGCCCACGCAGATACAAGGTTCGTGCTCTGACCTGCAGTACTTTAGATTGAATCGAGAAAGCCTGGTTCATTATATCGTACTTCACTCGAGGATTAAGCAGGTTAAATGTAGCATTGGCAGCGCACTGCATGGCGAGTCGCTTTAGACTGAGTGCACATCAACTCTGGCCCAGACAACCAGGCTCAAGTATTCCCTAAAAATGAGATCACGCCGACACTATACAGGAAACCTCGCCGCACAGGAAAGCTGATTGTTCTCGTGTACAGCGCTGAGTGGATTGAATTTGTCGAGATGCTTTTTGTGGCAACTGTCATAGAACGGATAGTGTATTACTGCATGCGCCACTAACTGTAAATTATTTCCTGAAACCGAGGAAAGTATAAAGCGTGGCCCGCATGGAGCGTTGTTTTTTTTTGCACGCGAAAACGCGTCGCACGCCCGGCGCCCGCGCCAGCGTCGACGATTTCACTCCCGCATGGTCAGCAGCCGAGCGGCGTTTTTTTTTTTCCGCCCAGTTGCGCGACGTACGCGCCCCCATCCGGCCGTGCGTCGGGGTCACGCACATCTTGCTTTCCCTGCCGCCGCGAGCTTTTCCTCTCTTTCTTCTGGGTAAGGTTTGTCAAGAAAACAGGCACAGGCATCACTTCCAAAAGCTATGGATCTAAATGCAGAAGCCATAGCACAAGGGAGGTATCAGAGGTCCGCTGGCAAGGCTAGCAGCTCATAAACAACCTCCGAGCTCAGCGTAAACACTCATGGCCCCAGCGGACGGCCCACCTTCACCGAAGTCTAACCTAAAAACGTAAAAAAAAAAAGGAAATGCAAGTGCCCGATGGCCGGACCTTGCTGTCGTCGCCTCGTGCGCGGAGCGACTCCGAAAAACTACATTGCTGCTCGGCCGTTTCGGCCGAGAAACCCGAAACCGTCGGCGCCGTCGGAGCGCCAAACCCCCGTCGTTCTTTCCGCTCTCGCGAGCGAGTCTCTCTCTGCCGGTGTGGGCGTGGCTCCGACCGGAACCCCGTGACGGCTACTCCGGCTATCATTGGCCCTCCGCCGCTGACGACTTCTGGCGTCGACGCGTCGTCGCCGTTTTTATCTGTTCAGCCAGATCCCGACCTCTCCGGTGGCAAAAAAACGCCCCGCTGCGTCGACGCCGGCGAATCGCCCGGAAAAACGCTCCATGCGGGCCACGCTTAAGTGATTTCTGATGTGTGTGATGTTAATATATAACGGTAAATTAGTAGTGTAATTATTTTGTTTTGCAATGCGAATAAATTTCACCGTGTGAGAGAACCTTTACCCACTTGACAGAATTTACAATAATCAGCGATTAATTTTCAGCAAGCTACGAATTACTCGCTGCGAAGACATCGTTATAAACTGCGCATGGGCACTGTCATGTTCTGGGAAGCAATTTTACAGGCTGAAAATTTCTTTATCACAAAATATTTAGCAGTGACTAAATCATATGCCGAGTAAAATATTAGGGTTGCTTCCAAACCAGATGCCGGATATAAAATTATTCCGTATGTAATGGAGGTCATCCTATCATGCGACTATAAAAATGTATTTATTCCCGAACTAAATACTGATATTTAAACCTGCATGAAGCTGTTTAACTCCCCTTGTCAGAAATGACGAGTTTGCTCGGAAGACAGCACTTGGACGAAAAGGGATTATAATGATTATAATAGGCTACCAGTAAAGTACATTGATCTAGGTGTATTATGTAATATTTAGGGTACCAATTAGGTGCAGGGAGTATGTTTCCCAAACATTCAAGCATTTCTCTAAAACAAAATGAGCTCACTAAAACTTCAACAACAAAAAAAAGAAAAGAAATGCATATTGGCCCGGGTTTAACGCATGAAAGCGGCATCGGCTATGACGGATGATTGCAGAGGCTGGTTTTGGTGTCGTTTTTTTTTTCGTTATTAACACCACATTTACCACGTGGGATTGTTTATTGTGCAGTCAAATCCCACAGCAGTGGAACGCCTTTCGAAACGCCTTTCGAAACAGTAGTGATTGAATCCCCCGTTCTCGAAATCAGCAGTCGAGCGCCCTTACCATTAAGATACCGCGACAGAGGTTGAAAAGCAAAAAAAAAAGTACTCACACAACTCTATCGTGCATACAGACGGCATAGTAGACATAGAGTGGTCTGTTAAAACTGCATTCTGCTATATGAAGCAGTCTGCGGTGGCATATGTTTTGTTAGCTGCGGTATTCCAAACAGAACCGGGAATATGCGATTTCTGAGCGTTTGCATTAACTTTTATTGACGGCAACGACCTGTTTTGCTTTGACACGGCGGTAACGACAGTGCCACTTCGTTTGAGACATTGCATGTCAAAGGATCTCAAGCGCCGAAGACCGCGATGGATGATATCCTTATCCAAGCATGACATGCTCGATACGGACAAGTATATTTTTTTTAATGAAGCGTGGGGTATAGACTTTTCATATTTATTTTGCAAGAGGCATATAGGTAAGCAAAAGCTCACAGGAACCGCGAAACAAACAAAAACACTCTTGTACACGTCGCATGCGCGCGCGTAAATCACTGCGGGCTGGCACACGACGCGAAAACGCATCCACACTGAGTAGGTTTCGCCGCTGAGCCGCAAGGTGGCGACTCTGCTCGATCTCGAGGACAATATTCATCGGCGGCAAAAATTTGCAGGACACGAGAAAATATTTTGTTTTCTGTAAAGTGCCGCATATATGCTGTGACATATATGCGGGTCCAACTTTTATGTGTTTGACACCAGTTATATACATTCGTCTTCGATTCCATGACGCGCCCTGAAAAGTTTCGTCCCCGTTAGTACAACGAACAGAGCTTGATGCGAGGGCATCGACCGCGTCAACATTCCATGACCATAAACAGTTAAGAAAGACTCAACAGAAACCTCTGAGGCTGCAGTGTCTGAGCCAGCAGTTCCTACAGGGCCTTCAGAAATGCTTAGAAAATTTGTGCAAGGCTGGGAAAAGTGCAGTTCAATTTTTATCATTTTCATGACGAGGAAGTTCTCTCCGAAATGAATTATTTTTTTACTATGCTTTCAGAAGGCTAGCCAGTTCTGTGCCAGAGAGTTCTGGCTTGCATGTACAAAGTTCACCAGTAAAGGAATGTTCATCTCTGAAGCCTCTCCCTAAACGAAGGCACCTGCACGATAAATGACACCATTACAATCATTGGCTTAGAAAGGCACAGTTTTGCCCTATCTCTCATTTCACCAAATAATTCAGCAGTTTTTTTTTTTTTTAACTGATAGATATAGGACGATGCCTCAGTAACCTGTGATTAATTGATAATGGTGCAAAGTAACTCAGGGGACGAATTTAGACAGGCAAGGTAGAAAAATAGGACTAAACTTCTATGTGGGGAAAATTAAAGTAACACTTAACAGGCTAGGATAGCAAATAGGAGTTTACGATAGGTAGCAAGGACCTCGAAGTGGTTAGGAAATATGTCTTACAAATACAGGTATAGCAACCGCCTGTCTCTTCGATGGCAGTCAAATAACTAGAAGAATAAAATTGACTTGGAGTACATTTGGCAGGTACTAGCTCTCAGATCATGAATGGCAGCTGCCCAGTAGTATACCTCAAAAAGTAAATAGTATATGTGACAGCTGTATCTTTTCGGTACTGCCTATTGGGCAGCAATGAGAAGGCTAATAAAAAGGTTTCAACATAACGTTTAGACAATGCAGACAGTTTTGATATAGAAAACGATAGATTTAACACTAAGAGACAGTAAGTGAGCAGATAGAGTGGTCAGGAATAAACGTGAGTTATTAATATTTTAATTGAAACCAAGAGTAAATGAACATGGCAGGGAATTTAATATTCGGGCAAGCTAGCCGATGGTTGCTATAGGGTAACTGACTGCATTTCAAGAGAAGGCAAACGTCACAGAGGGAGGCAGAAAGATGGGTAAATGAGATCAGGAAGTTTGTGAGGACTAGGCGGGTGCAGCTGGCACAAGACACGGTTAATTAGCTGATGTATATGGCAGAGGCCTTTGCCCCATCGTGGGTGCGGTCAACCTGATGGCAATGGTGTATATTTAAAAGCCACGGCCGCTCGATGGAAGCGCACTAGGTGCGGCCTGCTACATCGCCCGAAACCGGCGGGAGGCGCCTGCTTCCCGTCGCCCCCGCCGCGGCGCCACCGTTCGGGACAGCCGCGCGCGGAGAGCTGCGCCTGGCTGCGCTTTCAGGAAGGGGTCGGCGTTGTAGAAGCCTTTTATTTTAAGGATATGAGAGCTCCGCTTCACACAATTTGGCAACACGAATTAGTATCTACTGTCATGTCTAGTGTTACCATGTCAGCACTTAGCGCTTGCTCGGCAAGGATGTACACTGGAGTGCACACCGAAAAACTTAATGTGACGGTGGTTAAAGGCCGCTGGATTGGAGAGCTCGCATTACCATGATGTTGCATTCGGATGAAGTTGTTTGTCACATGAAAAAGTCACCCGGCTGTGAACAATTCGAAGCTGTCCAGCTGCCATGGTAGCCAAATGCATAAACACTTAACTAAGTCGCGAATTCCGTGTGTCATTTTTAAATCATTTACTCATTCCTGCATACAGCTTTTTATACACAAATTGATGTCAACCTGTTCTAAGCTGACAGCGCTATCTAATAAAAAAATGTCCTACTATGAGCAACCTCTGTGAAAATGCGACATGTAACCAACCTTTATATCTCATTCTGACAAATGTTACTGTGGAAATATGAAGATGTTTACTAGGTTAAATCTAGATGATAACATGGGACCTTCGACTCAGTTGGAGACCTTAAACTTTGTACGCCAGAACGCTATCCATCATGGCTTCCCGCATTTTGCATGACCGAACTAAGCGCGCTTCATAGAGGCGGTCTGCCTCAAGGTGCTACGTATATGCGCCGAATATTTTTGTTACTATTTTTATTGGCTGCTCGTAAACCCATACAATTTCGCTTGTTTTTATTTTCAGTGAAAGAACGCGCATCGAGTGTTCCTGTTGTGAAACTCTTAGCGGCGATGACAAGAATGTTCACGCTTCAGAGCGCAACTGAAGCTGAGATTAAGCGAGCAGCCGAGTACGCTTATTAAATGACCCCACAAAAAAGGAAGAAAATGACCAATCGCAGATGGAAAACCTTTCTTGAGAGAGGTTTATGCCATAGCCATAAACGTCGCTCTACTGTTGAGTTCACATTTCCAGCCTAGCTCGCTATCAGTGGGTGCCGCAACTTAACGATATCTTGCATAGCGCCTCAGCATGGGCACGATCATTGTTTTCATAGATGAGCTGCAGGTACTGTGTACAGTGAGAAAAAAAAGATGAAATCAAAAGTTTACACAGCTTGCTACTTCGCCGGACCTTTTCAGACTTCATCATTCTGTTATGAAGGTGCTCGGAAGCTGACAAAACTTGATTACTTCCTTTGCGGGGTACATCAAGCCTCCATTGTCCTTCGTTTTCATTAACCTGTAGCTGGTCCAATTGTATCATATTTCCTGCAACAGGCTCTTGCACGACTGACATGTCGCCTCAAAACCATTACCAAATATCGCATAAATTAAGCAACAACCTGGTAGTGATAAACAAAACTTGGGGTTCTTAAATCTCCTTGCAGAGCGTCGTTGGAGTAGCCGCACTTTGCTACCTGCTTATTCACCGTATCCCTTAATTACTGCCTCTGTCGCATATCATTAGAATACAGCCTTAAGCCACCGCATTATATGAAACAGCACCCTACACATAGCTATATAAAGCCCCTCTTTGCCGAAGCCGTACGAACGTGCCCTATAGGAGTATAGTGTGCCTGACTTGGGATCTAAGGGTCCCACTTTCAATAATTGCCATTTCACCCTTACATCTTATCGACTCTCTGGTTTGGAAGCTCCTGCCACATTGAACATGTCATGTGTTCTTATTGTGCCAAAGGTGTCTGGCCATATCACCAACTAAAGTGCCTCTTAAAAGAGAGGTATCTTTCCGACTTTCCGCCGACAGAGCGGGCGCCGGATTTTCTGTGGAACGTGGCTTTTTAGTTTATCGCATCGGCTCAGACAGTCTCAAGAGTATAAATAAATGTTGTATGCACAGGCTCGCTCCTTTGCTTGCAAGGCCACTCAGACTAGCGCGGCAAAATTTAGAAGAAATTGTGTGTGTATATAAAAACACAACCTTCGTACCTTTTTCTGATATGTCCTCGCAACATAACCTGTGAGAAAAGCTTCTGGTGCTACCTCATCGTGTTTATCTGCTTCACATCACAACACATCGTTAAAACTCCTAGTTCACTGGTCAGCTCCCTGGTAACTAAATAGGTCAAACAACGTGACGGGAACACAGGAAAAGAGGACGACACAACTAGCGTAGTTGTGCCATCCTCTTCTCCTGTGTTCCCGTCACGTTGGTACTGTTAACTTATAATTAATCACCAACAAGTCCAATCGGCTGTCCCTTGTAGCAAATTCAACGCAGGCTGGTAGGGGATTATGCTTCAGCATCTGGACTTTTTAACCTCAGCGCCGCTTTCATTTCAGAGGAAGCGAGTGCATTTCCACTCCTCGCTGCTGCCTTTGCCTGAAGCGAGCTCAGCAGATAAAATTAGAGGGTCTCTTAGATGTCTCTTAAGCGGAGGACGGCGAAAGCCTACCCCTCTCCTGTCATTTGCCTCTCATCGTTTGCCACAGTTCGTCATTTCAAGTCGTCGTTTGATATACTGGTCGTTTCCCAGTCATGATGAGTCTGCCTGCATACTCATTGTAGCTCTTACCACTTATAACTAAGCAGGTTACTCCTTTAAAAACAGCAGTGGTCATTACAAGTCGTCGTTTCACATATTGGTCATTTCGTAGTCATTAGCAGTAATGATGAATCATGCCTAGCGATTATAGTCATTACCACACATCGCTAAGCATTTTTACTCATTTCTAATCAATTGCGATCATTACATGTCGTAGTTTGATATACTGGTCATTAGAAATCATTTTAGTCATTATTAAACATTATTAGTCATTGTCATTAGCATTAGTCATTGCCTCTATCAATGTCTATTTATAACTTTTATTGATTACCTATCACGATCAATCATTTTCATTCTTAATCTCCCTCCTTGCACGTCCTCTTTTGCGACTGACACACCAGTGCACAGATGCGACGCACAGATTAGGCACAGCTTCTGCGCACAGATTTTCGCTCCATGAGCCTAGAACGGCTTTCGCCTTAAAAAACAAACGCATCCCGTCTCAACGTTAACGTGCTTGCACACGCGCGCAAAAAAAAGTTTGCGTTTACCACGCAGACACGAGGCGAGCGCGTCCAGAAAGGAAGCAAACCGCGCGCTCAGAGCCGGCGACCCAGGCGGCGACGTGTCCCCGAACAGTGGCGCCCTCAGCAGAAATACCGGGCGCAACTGTAAACTCCCCAAGGACACGCTTGCCCATTGACGGCGGCGCGACGCAGCAGGCCGCACCCAGTGCGCTTCCATCGAGCGGCCGTGGAAAAACACTCATAATACTTCAAAAAAAAAAAAAGATCGTTTACAATGTTATGCCATTATTGCTATGCATAAACCTGAGTCACACGCACTGTATGCCATGTGCGGATTATCCTTTCTTTAGCTGGTTTTTACAGACAGTGCAGAATCTGGAAATTAGAGTATGTTTCTCATGTATTTTTTATTGCATGCATAGTTCGTCTCTGTTTGTCTTTTAATTCCTGCACATGACTTCATTTTTTTGTTCTTCTTTGTAATGAAATTGCATTCATTCCAATGTAAATAATGTACATAATAAATACACTTAATTGAATTTTCAATGACTTCGAAGTCTTCCCTGCATATCATGCCTTCTTCGAGAAAATGAATGTATCGATTGCTTTTACTTGCATAGAAAAGTTGATGCATGGTGTGAAGGGTACAGGTACTGTATGTTCTGCTAAATTTATGAAGGGCATGGGGCTACGCTTTCAGTTCTGAGATTTTTTTAACTATATCAAGCAGAAATCTTCACCATTAAGGGTATAGTTTATGGAAAAATCGTCAGTTGGTTCCAGCTAGAGCCAGTTAGGTCCAGAATAGCCCCTCGAGCTTAACTAGCTGGTCAAGATTTTGGTCCAGTTAAAAAAAATTAAAATTTTTAAATTAGAACGGTATGATCTAATGAGCAGGCATAATAAAAATGCAGCTTTGATGAATGCTGCTGTGAGAGACATGGTAAACATTACTGTTATAATTAGCTTTTTTTCTTTATTTCTTTTTCTTAACGGTTTAATTATTATTGTTAATTAAGTGGAAGCAAAATATTTTTCTCGCCCCAGGATATGGTATTGAAGACTGCATGAAACACCTGAACTGCAGCTAGAAGAAAATATGATGAGCACAGCATAAGAACGGACAAGGGGTTAGGTATAGGACCGTATATACATATGTATAAAATGAAATAAATTAAGATCCTGTGAGTAAAATGGATATATATATATATATATATATATGCCAGCTGGTGAATTCAATGACGACCCCATCATGAAGGTTCTGTGCATGATCGAGGTAAGTGCCGCCGAAACGCCACTTGGATTAAATGCTAGCTAAAAATGTGCCATTTTATTAGCTGCATAGAATTAAGTTGCGTAATATGCAGGTATATATCGATAAGCCTATAATTTTGATGATCGATGTAGCTCCGCAAATGCGCGGTTCGAATGATCACAATTAAAGGTATCGCTCAAGAACAATATCTCTAAGCTCACATCGAGTGCACATAGTAAGTTTGTTTAATCATCACTCACATTTCTGTTGCCGCAACTATATTATAGCATTATAGTGTGAAACTGAACGAGATTCGCGCGCTCTTTCGGCGAAGATTTGCAAAAAAAAAAGTGATTCAATAGCTGGAAAGACTGCTTATGCTAGCATAAGAAATTTTAGGTTCCCGCTGCTGGCTTGCCACAACGAGTGCAGGGTACACAAGCGGCCGTTATGGCTCAAAAGTTGATGTAGGCGACTTACCTCGGCGACGGTTCACACGCAGCCGCCGCGCCGGAGCAAAGCTTTTTCTTATGTGTTTTTTGCCGACGCCATGACGTAATTGGTCACGTGAAAAGCAGAGGCCCCGCCCCTAGACCGATTTGGTGTGAATGTAGCATCACCCGTTTTAAGGCTGAATCGCATGCACGCGAAAACTCACGCGAACAGAAATGCATGTGTCGCTTGGCTCGTCTCTCGGATCTGCCGAAATAAAAAATTTCGCTCGTTCGCCCGGAAGTAACCGTACGTCACTGCCGCTCATTTCGCATGCTTTCTTTCTTTTGCTGTGTTGCATTGTGATTGTGCATTACCGCGTAAACATTTCGCTTTGTACGAACAATGGTGGATAGCCAAGGATTCAAAGAACGTCTAATCGCAACCGAAACAACAATAGAAACAAGGGGTCACGCGACTATTCGTGCCGACTACAGTGCAAGTTCACACACATTCGATACGGTTTGTTGTAAATACAGTTTACTTTGCCATGTTGTCGCAAAATAACTAATTCTTGCAATCGTCATGACTGTTATTGGATTTGGCAATAGTTTTGCGGTGTACTAAGCCACTATGCCAGCCAAATGCCAGCCACACAACCTACACAGAGCGTCGTCGCCGTTTCGCTCGGTTCGCGCTGTCGCGTGCATGCGTCTTCCCTAGCAGGCGACGGAGCGAACCATGATCGCCTTCGCCGCGCCGCCTTGTTGTGTCGCTCACTTTTTCGCTCACATGTGATTCCCGCTACACGATCCGTGCGCTGCAGTTACAGTGGCTAGAATGATAATGATTACCGCCAAGCGGCGCCTATGTGGAGCATTGAAACCGTCTGGTGATGCTTCCGCTAGATGGCGCGCCTTCTCGCCAGTTGACAGTTGACAGCCGTGTGGTGCGGACGCGTGTTCCATCGCTCCTCCGATTGCTACCGGAAACGGACGGACTGGTGACAGCAGGAGCTTCCGAAGCGTCAAATAGATGAGTTCTTGCTTTTATTAACATTATTTCGTTTTCAGCTAGTTGGGTTAGGTGCCGCCTAAAGAGTAGATTTTAGCTCTTGGTCCTAGCGGCCTGGTTTTTCGGGCCGGGCTACGTTTTCTTGGCGTTCATCTGTAATTATCTTCTTTAGATAAATACTTTTTTTTCCAGGCTATTAGCATTCGCAGAATTGGTTTTTAACGCTTGTTTGCTAGTCATTTCTTGTGTCTTCTTTTGGCAATTTGTGTATTCTGAGAATTTGTAATAGATATAGTTCAGTCGACAAGCGCTTAAGATGTGCAATCAAAAGAAGGTAAAGTGTACTCAATGTGAGGCGCAGGTTAATCTCAAGGAAACGCGTTTTGACTCTGTAGGTGAAGCAGAAGGCAGCGACTTTTTTGTGTCGCTGTTGCGTACTGAGTGCGCGTCTAGATAGATTTGATCAAGAAAGGGGCAGTTTAGTGTCTCGTGTGGATGATTTAGAAAAGGAAGTACGTTTGTTAAGGGCAGAAAATCAGAAACTGCTTGGACAGCTTCCTCAAATTGAAAAAGGGACCGACTTTATCCTTGAAACCAACGAGAACGAACATTCCAATGCGGGCCACGTGGCTGGGGCCAGCACTGGCATGGAAGGCATAAGCAAAGTAGGTCAGGAGGATTTTGCCCTTAGAAACAAGGAGGACGAACATTCCAGCGCGGGCAACATGGCTGGGACCAGCACTGGCATGGAAGACATAAGCAAAGTAGGTCAGGCGGATCCGAATCGACAGAGTTATTTAGAAGCAGCTACTAAGAAGCCGGAAAAAAAGGAAGAATGAAAATCCCAGAGATAAGGACACAGATAACCGAAACCAGGAGCCAACAGTTCGGAGAGGGAGAGAGAAGGCCCAGGTGCTTATCGCCGGAGATTCTAACATGAACAGGTGCAAGCGAGATATCTTGGAACGTGTAAAGGGTGATAAGAGAGTTTTGGTTGGAGCCTTCCTAGGGAGAACAATGAGGGCAGTGCTGAAAGAGAGTAAAAATAGGCTGTTGAAGAATTCCGCAGAGCGCAGTATGGTAATAGTAGCCGCGGGGCTAAACGATGTCCTAAATGGTGACACTGCAGGAGGGATGGAAAGTTTAGCTAAGGGAGTTGACCAGATCAGGGAGATAGCACAGCAAACACAGATAGTTGTATGCACAGTACCAGAGGTGCTAGGATTGAACGGAAAGCTGGAAAAGGACGTGGTGACAGTTAATCAGGACATAAGAAAGTTAAGCCTGGAGAAGCGTTTCGAAGTGGTTGAGGTAAACAGGGAGGTACATAAAGCAGGTTTTGGTAGGGCTTTTCAGCGAGATGGCATTCATTTTAACAGAAGGGTGGGAGCAGAGATCGGCTGGCGCCTGGCAGGCAGGGCTGCAGCTTTTTTAGGGGGTCCGTGAGGACTCCGTGCACAGAGGTAGTTAGAAGTGAAGCAGAAGAAAGTGTAATAATGGAGGCTGAGCCCCCAAAAATGGCAAAGAGTAAGTCGAGAAAGAAAAGTACAAAAAAGAAATTTAACACTAGGATCAGCTACATAAACATGCAAAGAGGTAGAAAAAGAGCAAAATGGCTAGAGACAGAACAGCAGTTGAAGGATGACAAAATAGGTGTGTACGCTCTTTTCAAGACTCATCTCAGGGATCTAGAAGATCCGCCGTTTATAGAAGGCTACGTCTGGGAAGGGTGCAACAGAACGAGAACGGAAAAAAAGGGTGGAGGGGTAGGTATGTTGATACACCAGGGCACAAATTGGCAAAGAATTAAATCACCTTGTAAAAAACATATCTGGGTTTCAGGAACAATTGCCGGCATAAGGACATGACTAGGGGTAGTTTATTTAGGAACAGGACATCAATGCAGGCAAGAAAACAAGGACCTTTTTGGATGTCTCGGTGACGATATAAGCCAGTTTGGAAACGGGGCCAATATTATTCTACTGGGGGACATGAACGGCCACATCGACGATCTGGATGGATACACGGATTGTAACGGGAAGCTAATGCTAGATTTCTGTGAGCGACACGATCTAGTTATAGTAAATAGAGAAACAAATTGTGAAGGCCAAATCACGTGGGATTTCCGCAACAGGCAGACGACCATTGACTATTGTCTAACGTCGCAGTAAATTTATAGCAAGGTCACAAAAATGGAAATAGACGAAGAAGGGGAGTGTAGTCTGGGAAGTGATCATAAACGTATTAGTCTGCAGATGGGGCCCTTGATGAAAAGAGAAATGGAACTTAGACAAAAAGTAAACGAAAAATTAAACGACGATCAAATAGCGCAGATAGCAGCAGAAATAGAGGAAGCAATAGAGAAAAGCCCCATGGAAGACTGGGATTATGAACAGGTAGAACTTCTCGTAAGGAGGAAAATTGAGGAGGTTAAAGTAGCAAACCGCTGGAATGGAAAGAGGAAGCCACGGAGCTGGTGGAATAAGGAAATCAGGGAAGCTATTGAACAACGACGGGCTGCTTCAAGAGAACACCGAATGGCAAAGAAAGCACAGGTATCTCAGGAGGAAATCGACCAAAAATGGGAATCATATCGACAAAAGAAACTTCAGGTGCAGGCCCTCGTCCAAAGTAAAATAAGGCAGTCCATCGATCGCTGGATGGCTGACATACACGATGCCTCTAGAGGCGGAGCAAGAAAATTAGGGAACCATATAAGCTGGCTAGGGAAGAAGAATCAAAGAAAGCAGGATTGGATTCAAGATAACGAGGGAAATTGTTTAAAGGGAGACAACGCAGTGAACTACATTACCAAGTCATTTAAAATCGACGATAGTGTAATCTCCGCAAATCAGGAAGCAACACAAGGTAGCAGAATACAAAGCAGCTTAGAACTGGCCAATCTAAACTGGAAAAAGGCAGAAAAAAAAATATTCCTAAAAACACATCTACAGAAATAAATGGAATTCCGATCAAGCTGATTAATGAACTCGGTCCAAAAAGTAAGGAAACGTTGTTAAAAGCTCTGGAAATAGTCATAACGAATAAGCAAATGCCGGACAGCTGACGGCAGAGTAAAATTAATTTGATTTATAAAGGGAAAGGAGACAGGATGCACATAAAATCCTACAGGCCGATTACCATAACATCTGTTATGTACAGGTTAGCCATGCAGGCGGTGAAATTAAAGGTGCAAGCATGGGTAGAAAGTAACAAGATACTCGGAGAACTTTAGAACGGCTTTAGAAATGGTAGGCGCTTAGATGATAGCCTGTTCGTGCTTACCCAATGCACCGAAATATCTACAGTGGAAAATAGACTTTTGTATTTGGCCTTCGCGTACGACAACGTAAGCAGGGAACTCCTGTGGAACATATTAAAAGAAGGTATCGGTTATGAGATAATAGAGTTCCTACAGGAGATATACCGGGATAACAAGGTAGAAATTACGTGGGAAGGGATAAGAAGTACGGAGGATGTCAAAGTATGCAAAGGATTAAGACAAGGCTGTCCTCTATCACCGGTGCTGTTCATGCTTTATATGATAAACCTGGAACGGAGGATACAAGACAGTAACCTAGGTTTTAACCTGTCATATAGATTAGGTGGAAAGGCGGTAGAGCAGCGCCTCCCCGGTTGGATGTATGCAGACGATATTGTGCTGCTAGCTGCGAGTCTGGAAGAATTGCAAACTCTAGTTAAGTATTGCGGAGACGAAGGGGACGCTCTAGGCTTCAGTTTCAGCGCAGTTAAGTCGGGTCTGATGATATTCAACTGCTCAACTGATCAGGGTCTTAAAATACAAGGCCATGAAATACCTAGAGTAGCAGAATATAAATATCTGGGGGTATGGGTAAACGAAGGATTGGCATACATTGGAAAGCATGAGCAATCACTTAAGGCCAAATGGCGAAGGAATGCCGGGATAATGAAGCGTAAGGCATTGTGGGGATACAATAGGTATGAGGTTTTGACGGGTATTTCGAAAGGAATTATGGTTCCCGCACTTATTTTCGGAAATGCGGTTTTGTGCCTAAAATCAGAGGTACAGTCGACATTAGAAATAAATCAGAGATCCGTTGGACGATTAGCACTAGGTGCCCACGGCAAAACTACAAATGAGACAGTACAGGGAGATATGGGCTGGGCATCTTTCGAAGTACGGGAAGCTCAGAGTAAAATATTATATGAGGAACGCCTGAGGAAATTGGACAGTAACAGATGGGCAGCTAAAGTATTTAAATACCTGTACTTAAAAAGCGTGGACTCACAATGGAGGAAAAGAACTAGGAAACTAACTAGTAAGTATGTAAATACCTGTACTTAAAAAGCGTTGACTCACAATGGAGGAAAAGAACTATGAAACTTACTAGTAAATATGCTAGTCACAAGGACGGAGAAATAAAGAGCATTAAGCAACAGGTGAAAAACACAGAAGGTAAAAATTAGATAAATTCGATGGAAAAGAAACAGAGTGTGGAATTATACCGAAAGTGGAAAATGCAGATCAGGAAGGAAGATTTCTTTGATAACTCAAGAGGCAGTGCCCTACTTTTTGAAGCTAGATCACGGTGCCTTAGAACACGCAGCTACAAAAAGAAATTTAACAATGAAGATAACGCATGTGCTGTATCTGGTAACTCCAGTGAAACAATTGACCATATTATACTCGAATGTAATGGTATCCATCCGGAAGTTGATACAGGCGCAGTAACTGTTCCTGAAGCTCTGGGGTTTAGAAATAGCAGTGGCCGGGTGAATAAACCGGCGGTGGAAACTATCAAAAAACGACTGGAAGATTGGTGGCTTAAAAGCAGAGAAGTGACATAAGGTTAGTAATGTAGAAACTAAAATTTAATAAATAGAATGATGGTTTAGTTAACCAATCTAAATCAATAATTAAGATATAGGGAGAACAATGAGCAGGATAGCTACTGCTACCAGCCCGTTTCGAAGGGGACGCTCCTATATTCCATTCCATTCCCCGTCAGGTCGGCGCATGAAACGCGTGCTTGAACCCTGGAGTGTGCACGGGTGTGGGCGCTTTGCGTTGTTTTTTGGTGGAAATTCTGCCTCACGGTGTATGATGAGCTGGCGGCAAAGTCATTGTTTTGTACCTCGTTACAAAGGCGGATACAAATCGTACTAGGAATAGTTGTTCTGTGTGCGAAATTATTGAAAGGCGCAACGCTGCTATTTGCGAGCTGCTTTGGAAAATAATTACCGTTACGTCAGCTTTGTCACGTTACTTACGGCACAACTGCTAATGTTAATTGATTGAGTTAATTGAGTTATTTAAATAACGCCACTGAAGAACTGAAAAAAAAAAACAAATGGCGGTAATTTAGAAAATTTCCCAATGCTTCAGTGCATGCTAATCAATTATAGAATGAAATTTCGTTGTGCAGCAGAGGTGTTTCTTCTTGTCTCAGAGAAGAAAAGCAGCCAAATTAAGCAGCCCAGGCAAAATCAGTAGCGAAGCAAGACAGTAACTGCGAAATTAAAATTACTACTATCCCTAAGTGATTCTTCAGCTGCTCACCTACCTATTCGGAAAACAACAAAATTCACGGTGAAAAAAAAAATTCACGGGTGATTTACTAGCATGGATATACATGCAATGTTTACAGCTCATGTTTAGAAAAGTATTGCCTCCTGTAGCTTTGTTACGCCATACCTTGCCACGTTTAGCTTGGGTTTTCATTAGGATTAAGGAGACCTATATAACGTCTTTAATGCCACTGTGTCATATAAGATGAAGCCAACGACCTTCGATCAAAGCGCAGCTTTAAAGACTGGCAGCTTAATACGTGAAAAAAAAAACTGGGTACCGAAATTACCGAGTGGTCTATCTAGCACTGTGGCCAGCAAAGTTAATCTTTTTACCTAAGCCCGTGTCTGGTGGCAGTTACTGGCGGCAAGTTTTTCTTGGAGTGATTGCTCAAAGGAGGTTTTAAAGCCATCCCGGCGAAATCCCGCTTAGAATGCTGGTTGTAATTCTTCCTCTTAAAAATGGCCGCTGCATAGAATAATAAAATTACATCGGCATGACTTAGATAGTTGACAAATAAATGTAGATGCCGTGTAAAAGTGGAGGTCGCAGTAAGAGCAGAAAGTATGCATCGGATCTTGAAGGGATGTCTCAAACGCGGCTGACTAACCGCGCGGCGAGCAGACAACACGCAGTGAGCGGACGTGTAAGCGTTTGTCAGCGCCCCCTGGATCTCCCGCTCCGGAGCATCGCGGAATGGCTTGAGTCGGCAGTGCGGTCTGCACACTGCCCCTATTCTAGCCACTGTACTGCTGTACTCGGTCTTTGCGAGGGATCGCTCGTCTCCATGCGTCGAGCCTGGCTTGGTCTTGCGGCGGCGTAAAAAGCGATAACTTCTCTTTACAAGACTTATAACCCGTGTTGCAGTACGGTACAAAGCACTTCCCCGTCGCGTAGCATACAATACATAAAACAGCAAAACAGATCGAAGCGCAAACACACGTGTCTGCGAGCACAAGAGCAGGCGCACAGTGGAGAACCCGCATGAATGCGCGGGCGCTAGAGTCAGTTTCCAGTGGCTCTAGCGGGCGCTAGAGTCACTAGAAAAATTTCCCCGCTAGGGTGCCTCGATGCGCATTCGCTCTCCGCTTAGGGTGAGGACAACCGCGTCGTCTGCTAGCGCGACCACCATTTTCTTGCATACGCTGGTCGCGAGGCGCGCGTTTGCTGCATGACGCGCCTAGATAGAGGAAGCCCCTCTACCAGTGGTAGCTTGAATTGAACTTTGCCTTTGATGATCATTCCTTTTATAGTCTAGATGAAAAGTAAGAGTAAAAATTCGGTGATGTATTCGCTATTTCGAGACGATTAGCGAAAGTGTAGCAGTTATCTTTGTTTTTCGATATGTGATCACGGCGGCCAGCTGTTCGCCGTCGTTGTCATACCAGCGCCGTCAACTTTCTATCATAGCACTTATGTGTGGATATAGCGGAAAGTGAAGTACGCGAAATGAACAGCTGCATATTCAAGCCCGAATGCATGACATGCTTACGTTCACTTCCGCCATTTTGCAATGGTGGCAAACTGTGTCATGCATACGCTATGAAGTCAAAATAAAGACTCAAGCGCACGCAAAAACAATTATTTATTACCTTGATGCACAAATATGCTGCGTTCTGTCTCTAGGTGGCTTTCGCTTCTTTGGAGCAACTGGAAGCAGAAAGATGTACAAACCAATGATCAAATTGAGCACAAACCAAAGGGAAAACAGGAATCATGTAATATGGAAAATCGAGGCAAATAACAGAGCCAAAAGAAGGCATCGCCAGTGCCTCGGCAACATTTTTTTTCCCACAAAATAATCTAAGCGTAGAGGCCAAAATGTGCACATAAATACTTGATTTGTTCCCTGCTCTCTTTATTAACTACAATGTCGCCTTGGTTAATTTCGTTTGTATCAATTAAAGAAGGCGACCGATTCTGCCTTTCAAGTGGTAATGGGTTAAGTGGGTGTTTGAGATGAAGGTCGTTGTGTTAGCCGATTGACAGTAGAATTGAATAAGGGGAAGGCTTCTGATAAAAGCGTGAGAAGCAGAATTGATACATACACACGTACACATAACCTGTTAAAGGCGAAATAAGTGACCCATGCCGGGCCTGTGGCTCAAATGCCACTGAAATGTTTCCGGGCGACCCCCACATTTTTGGTAACGAATGTATGCAATTAGGCAGTGAATCAAATGGGAAATACCTTCCCCTGAATGGGAAATTCGTTGGTACAGCATTTTGCTTCAGTTTCTTTCATCAGTCTGCCTTATTTTGTTCAAAACAGGATTCATCAAAGTGAGCCTGTGCGAAAAATTTTTGTTGCTATTATAAATGCATTATTCTCTGAAAAATAAAATTAAATTACGATAAATCAAGAAAATCACACAAACGCACACTGACATGCATATAGGTTGACCTCCGCACACAAGCACAAAATAAAGATGTAGATCACATTAATTTTTTTTTTTCATTTCAATGCGCTACTTCCGTGACATAGGCGATAATAAATGTCTTGAATAGCATAGTTTTCGTGAAGAACAAAAGTATAAAATATCTCAATGCGACGAAACGTAGAGAAACAAAGCCTAGTGTATCGCATGCTATTCTGCGCTCCGAGGGTCACATAATTTTCACGCTGCCAGATGCGCCTTTCAAAATTAAGCGGGCTGCGAGGCTTTTTGTGAAGTAGGCGCGATGAACTGCTCTTCAAGCTTCGTTGCTGAGAAAGATCGTAATATTTTTACCAGCCTGAGCCTTGATTTGTAATGCTAAGTGTATTAATGAAGGTGTAAATGCACTGGAGGATCCATATCGCTCTCGAGCTCTAAGAAATTACGTCCGTTTACAGCGATCAAATATCAGAAGGCTGGAAAAGCATGATATGGCGCCTCCGAAAGGTACACAAAATGGTATGTCGGGTAATCAGAAACAGTCACATAGACAAGCTTACATAAGCCCGAAAATGAATTTAGCACTGCAGAGAGGTCTGGTACTTACGCTGCATATGCAAGGGTAGTTCGTCAGCTGCCAGTTGTCCGGCTTCATTTTCACAGTCCATAAAAGAGGTCGTTTTTGGGCTCGGAAAAGAAAACATTCTCAGGTCATTTTTAGCACTGTTAGTGCACTGGGGAACGCAGCACCCAGCAATTCTGCAGACTATGTGAAGGAGGCCGCTTTCCGTGTCTAGCGTGGGCGTCCGCGGGACGGCGGGAGCGGAATGCAAGAAAATGGCGGCGGCGCCTTCCGATAACCGGTTTTGGCGGCGACGACACCTGCCGGTCGCCACCGCGCGATCTTAGTAAGCTGCGCATGCGCGAGAAGAAAGAAAGTAGGCGAGGAGGAATCGTTTGTAATCTGGCGGATGTGACGTAATAAACTGTTCATTTTTGTGTTTTGCTTGGGCTTACTCTTGGACCCAGGAGCTTTTCTTTCGCCGGCTCCGAAGTCGCAGGTGCTTTTTTTTTTCAACTTTGGCGAGCAGCGGCGATGGCGGGAGGTTCGTTTGCATCGAATTGTTTCAGATCGACCGGACTAAAATTGATTCTGCAAAATAGATTGGGTGGCACGCATCCCTGCAGCTTTCTCCAAACTTTCGTGAGTACTGCGAAATACAGCGCAAAGCACGTATTGCATTCCGTACTTGCCTCGCCTACTCATTGCACCGCTGCCCCCTCGTTACAGATTGGAATTTTTTTTCAGCATCGACGCGCTATTGTTTAGCGATCTGAATTTTTTTTCGTAATCTTGCTGTGAGTCTGCAGTGACTGCAAGTGAAGTGTAGAAGAACTAGGGAGCCCTTTTTCGCGCGCTTAAAAGCAGTCCCGGCGGCTCGCACGAAAGGGCTTTCCTTTTGTAGTTCATTTTCGAATACGCCTCCGTTCGGCCCCGGCTAGCCCTGTCCCAGCAAGAGCAACCATTTCTGTTTCCTTTCAGTGTGTACCGAAATAATCTTGATGCACAGCGATTGTGAGATCTTGACTTCGTCGCAGCTTCTGCTCATGGCCTTTCCCGATGGTATGAATTGTGCCTCATGAAAAGGTGAGTAGCACTTACTTGAGTGCACCCGCTTGTAAAAATATGTGCTGGAAAAAACCGGTTGCTCCACAAGGGTGCTGATATATGGAATCAAACTGACTTTATTTATGAAGATAGTCCACAGCATGACTTAGATGTGGCCAGGGCATGAATTTCGATCAGCACCGCCACAGCCAAAGCAATAAAAAGCGGGGGAGAATCGAAATTAATGGTGGCCCAACAGCGCAAAACATACGCAGACCAAGAAAGAAATGAAACGAGACACACGAACAGCGGTGAACTTACAGCTGATTTTTTTATTGGGAAGAATCACATCATATATACGCACACAAAGAAACAGCGCACATGCGCAATGTCAACTACCTCAAGTTTTGGTAAAAAGGAAAAAAAAAGCATTTAAAAGCACGAGTGCATCGGCAGAACTGCTGCCCACTGTGCAGCATATTCATTTCCCGAGGAGATAATGTGACAAAAGGCGTTCTCACGCACCCTTTACTTTTTCTGACGTGAACAGCTTTGGCTACTAAGTACACTGGTAAGAATAAACGAACAAAACATCACTGCCATCAAAAAATTACGTGCATTCGCACGTGGATCAATGCTTCGCTAGGTTAGTTTCTTTCTTTTTCAGCGGATTAGCGTGCTCCATGAGCCGCACTTTAATGCATTGCACAGTCTGGCCTATGTAGGTAAGGCCACAGGACAGAGGGATTTGATATACTATGCCAGTCTTACAAGGAACATACCTATTTTCATGATTTATGTTGCACATATTTCTTCTGCGCCCCTCGTGAATTCTTTAAACCGCGGCTCCCACTCTTTCTAGTTTGTTAGGAGAAGGAAACAGAACTTTTGCCCTATGCTTGCTTCCTACTCTTTTAATTCGGTGCAACAGCGTGTGTACATATGGCATGACTACTACCTTTTTTCTTCCTTCCTCCGAACCCCTTTCCCGCCCTCACATGCTTGAAGACGATTTTAGCGCGCGGAGGACTTTGTCTGCACTCGAGACGAGAACTGAGTTCAGGAAGCCAGCTTCCCTGCATTTGTCCGCCTGAGTTAAGAGACTGAACATCATTTTATGATGACAAGATTTCTTCACTGCCATGCCTAAGCATCCCGTAACAATACTACTTTTTACGAGCTTTGAATGAAAGGACCTGTAATTCAGAAGGTGCTTCTAACTCCTAGGTGAATACTGCCAACAGACATGATGGGGTTGGAAAGACAACTTTAAATCGAGAAATTGTAAGGCTGTTTCTTGGGGGACTTCATGCGTGAGCCTTAGTCCCGACCCATTACGTGCAAAAACATCAAGAACCTTTGACACAAATTCAGGATTCACAGAGCTAGCTAGCACCAGAAAATCTTCCACGGAACGGAAAATATGCATGCAACAACTGGCTAAATCCGTCTCAGCTTTCATATCAACCCTGCTTATATAAATGTCGCTGAGGATGGGAGATACCTTGGCACCTATGCACACACCGGATTTTTGCGTATAAAGTCGACCATCTCACTCAACAAACGTGTTACTCAGGTAGTATGATAACATTTCCAAAAAGGATCCGGTTAAGGTTCCACACTTATTTTGGAACCAGCATTCATCATAGTACTCCGTAATACATTGCTGAACATACTGGATGAGTTGAGAGTGTGGAAGAGATTATACAAATCAACCACATCTACCCTAAAACCAGCACTGTATACCAAGCTCTCATTTTGGAGCAAATCAGCAACTGCCTCAGAATTAGAGACGAGAAATTGATCCTTTACGCGAAGTGACGACAAATGTTTGCAAAGATAGTAGACACAACCAACTGCCATGAATTGCTGAATTCATACTTTCATTCATTATACTTTCTGTGTTGTAACAAAATCCTTCATGTCTTACCTTTCCCAGGAGTGGGCATTTATTGCATTGTTCTGATTTCCAGGTCCTTCCCTGTCTTTGGTGCGTGTGCTGAAACGGGGATCCTTTGGAAGCTACCTGCAGCTTTCTTCTGTGCTTTTGATTCTGCCTTAGTTTCCATCGGATAGCTGTGACTGGTACGTGTGGGCAAAGGTGTTTCATATTTGCAGACCAGCATATATATGGCCCAGTGCTTGTCAAGCCAACAATTTTTTTCAGTACAAAGTATGATGCTGCTGCAGTTCCACAAAAAAAATGTTTTTACAATTTTTAGACAGCTTACCTTCGAGTTCTTCGATTTTGTGATGGTGTATATATGTTATGCTACCACTGTTTGTTTGTTTTTTTCTTGTCATGCTGATGCATCAAGGATAATGCTAGGCTGTTATGGCTAGCATGATCTGCTAAGGTAAAGGTGCCGGTTTCATTCTACACCAACTGATACAGGTTGTGGGCTCGACCATCCTCAATTTATTTTTTAAAAATCATAGCAATTGTATTGCTATGAAGAATATCCCAGCTTGTTTTTGGTGAAAAAGTATTTTCCGCCCGTGACCACCATCTTAAAGGAGTATAGACACCAAATTTTGGTGGCATTTTCGTAATACATTCCTGTATACGGATCGCCACGTGGTTTTCACCTACGACCGCTAAATAATTCTCAGTTCAATTTTCTTTTCTCGCCAGTTTCGGTTTCAGCAGCTGAGAGATGGCTGTGACATCACAATCAAGTCCAAGCCATGCACGGCATAAAAAAGCCGCAGTATAATCACCAGCTCTTGTGATTCTGTTCTTGAGGCAGGCTGGCTTCAGCGTTGTAGTGAATTTAAACATCACAGGATATCACAATTTTTTTTCACCCGTCACGTGACCTAGACATAACTTTGGCGTCACAGCCATCGCACGGCTTTTAAAACTGAAACGGGTGAGGAAAGAAATTCAATGATAAATTGTTTGGCGGTCATAGGTGGATATCACCTGGTGCTTTCTGTACAGTAATACCTTGCGCATCATTACAGCTAATAAAACCCGAACCCAAAAATTAGGTGTATATAGGTCTCCGCCATGTTTAAAACAAACAGCAATCAAGGTGGCGCGGCAGTCGTCTATGGCCCCAGAGCAGGCGGAAAGCACGGGAGCCACCCCACTGCTGTGGCCATGCTTGCCAAGAGCGTGTTATTGTGATATGCAGACACCTTTTTGGCAGATAAAATACCCACGCGCTGTGTGAGTACTCCGTGAACCTCAGTAGTGAGTACAAAAGCAATACTTGGAAAAACTTCACGTACACAGCATGCATCGCCTTGTACTGCACACCGTACCAGACTAAGAGCGGGTTCAAAGCGCACGAGCGAAGTGGTTGCTGCCTTGAAAATGAGCAGGGTTGATTGATATCTATTTGCTATTTGCCCAGCACATTAGCCGCGGAAGGCGTCGAGGATTGCAAAGCTTTGGGTGCGTACAACTTTCAGTCGGGTAAGTGGAATGTGATTTTTTTCGCTCGTAAACAGCGCACGTAAACCAGGTAGGAAGTACTCCGCTCAAAGCATCATTGCATTCTCGGACGATTCTTCATACCGAGCACCAAATGAGCGCTGTTGGTAAGCATGGCAACAGTAGCAAGGGCATTGTGCCTTGGCACCGTACAGGTTTGCTTAGCCTTGCATTATTTCTTTAAATCACCACGCTGCACGCCTACCTGTTGTGTTCGTGGGAGGTTATTGGTGTCAGCATTTATAATTTCTTCATGGGTATTCAAGCTTTTAGCTTGCATTACAAGCTGCAGCATCCACATGCTGGTTCCGTAGTTAGGGCTACCCAGTTCAGTCCCGGCCGCCGTGACCACGTTTCTATGTAGGATAAACTCTGAATGCGACAGTGTGCCATGCAATACATAGTTGATGTAAAGATTCTCAAAATCTGAAACAGCTAGGGGCCCATATGTCGCTCGGGACGCTCAACCCCCAACTCGCATTCAAAATTAGCTGCAGTGAATACCACTCAAACCCCTCGGTATAATAAAATTCAGCTCC
This sequence comes from Amblyomma maculatum, assembly GCA_023969395.1. Classification (NCBI taxonomy): domain Eukaryota; kingdom Metazoa; phylum Arthropoda; class Arachnida; order Ixodida; family Ixodidae; genus Amblyomma; species Amblyomma maculatum. Next base: position 224,554 of record JAJIZL010026163.1, read on the forward strand.
AATTGAGCAAATCAGTGGCTGTCAGCGCACGCACATTTCATCACAAAATTTAAAATAATTTTAGGTGAAAAGCTAATGTTAGCCATACAATTTAACCACGGAGGAGTGCAACGCAGGTCGCTTGCGCAGCAGCTCACTATGCACATAATACGTACAATTAGAAAGTGAAAAACAAAAATTTGCTTGAGCAATTGTTTACATTATAAACAGGTCTACGCATAAATATACTGGCTGCCTCGTCAACATTTTACGTGCACTCACAAAATACCATTACGCGTCATAAAGAAGGCCAAATTCGAGTTATTCATGACCTTTGAACTCGTAACCGTTCTGGCGTAAAGGTGTCGGTATCCAGCCTTCGCGCCTCACTGCGATGGCCCACTGTTTACGGCGACCTTCGTCCGTAAGAAACCTGTGCAAGCTTACTGAACTTTGCGTTCTTTACCTTCCAGTACTTGCCACGGTGATGCAACTAGTCAGCATGGTGCTTTGCTTTTTATTTTTTCGGCTGCAGCAAACCATCGCACAATCACAGTAGGCGAAAGCAACTGAAGCATCGCTTTTCCTACCACGCGAAAGTCTGTAATTACGACAGCGCCACCACATCTTCATGACGTAGCCAGAGTGAAGGTGGTCTATACTCTTTTAAGTTTGCAAGTGATAGCAAAACCTAGTCACACAGATAAATTTGTAAAAAAATTAACTTTTTGATGCATCACTATAAACAAAAAATTTCATATTAATAAAATGCATTGTTCTTTTGATGTGCAGGAAATAAACAAACTCTGCCTTATTTTTGTTCAAATAAAAATCATAAAATATTGTCACGGACAATAGGGCTAGACGTGCCTAAAAGACAGGGAGAAGCTGTACCAGCAGCCAGCGTTCCGCACAGAGCGCGCGAGCAGACTTCAGCGTCTTTTTCTCCCAGGCACCACCTAAGAATCTCGGGAACACCAGGTGGCATTACCCCCCTCCTAAAAAAAACGAAAGCAGAGGCTGATCGCGAGCGATCGGCCTTATATTTGTTCAAATATAAATCGTAAAATATGGTACAAAAAGCTGAAATTTTGAAATGTTTATCAAATTTTATATTATGGTACTAGGTGCTAGACTAGAGTTCCAGAGTGCCTGGGTTCAAATCCGACTGCCGGCAGCTGCGTTTCGATGGATGCAAAGCGGAGAGGCATCTGTGTGCTGTGCGATGTGAATGCATGTTAAAGATCCCCAGGTGGTCAAAATTACTCCGTAGCCCTCCACTATGGGGCCTCTCTCCTTCCGCTTTCGCTCCCATCTTCCTTCCCTTGCAGCGTGATTCAGGTGTCCACGGAAAAACTTTTCCTTTCCTGTAAGCCAATTATTACTTTTATAGTACTCAATCTATTTCTCCAACTTTTTTAGAAGACAAAAAGCCTATAAAAGAGATCAAACAACTTAAGGTGCACCTGCAAAAACATTATAAAAGAGGTCAAACAATGTAAGGTGCACCTGCAAAAATATTCTAAATCCGAGAAAATTACCTTATTGAGGTTTATTCCTCCGTCAGTTATGTAATGAAGTGGCCCTATTAAAAATATCAAAAATATTAGTTTGCACAGAGCCATTCATTGCCATTTAATTCTGAAAGTTTAATCAGGGTGCTTTTAAGTGAGAAAATAATTTCTGAAGTTGAACCTTTGCAGGCAACCACGGTGTTGCTCTGTGCCTGCTCATCGCAGCAGCCCACTTTCTGCTGGCTGCGAACTAGCAGTCCACTGCTTGAGTGCAATGGTGCTTTAGACCTATGCACTGTCAGCTTTAAATGTGCAAATTTTTTTACAGTTATATATATATATATATATATATATATTACATGACTCAGTACAATTCAATGGCATTTATTTTTTAGAACTTAATCTAATTTGTGCTTTAGATGAAAAAAAAAATCATTTCCATTTAGCGATCGCTCTGAACCCTGGCGTTGCTCTGTGCTTGCTCTTCACTGCAATGGATGCCGGAGCTGACTTCAAGGAGACATGTACCAACACCTTGTGGGGGTTCTCACGGGACTCGGGCTCTGTGCTCAGAACTGAACGCCCTGCCGCTAGCTCTAACCACATCCGTGGCAGGGAAGAACGAAACACTGAGGCAGAGCCACCGTACTGGGCTGTTTATTGGGAGTGCCCAATTTTTATCCTTGGTCATAGCAGCATCCGCGCGCTCTGACGTCGCGGCGTCGTCTCCCCCGGATGAGATGCTGTGCATCGATATGAGAGGGTAGGGGGAAGGAGGGGCCGCCCGGCACGCTACGCCAGTTCTCTCGCCCCTGCCCTCTCCGCCACTGCTTCAGGGGAAGGAGAGAGCTGAAGTATCCCCGTGAGGCAGACAGAGGGGGTGTTCTCCGTGTCGTGCGGGCGCGGGGAATCTAAAATTCCAACACCCTCCTCCCTTAATCGTGACCTCCACCTGGGTCCCATTTTCCCCTTTGGAGTCGCACGGCTGGTCCTTCAGCAGGCCCATGTAATACAGGAATCAGGGCAGGGGTCGGGACTTGGGTTGTTGGACTCTGCTCCTGCAGCCGCTGCCAAAGCAGCCAAAACGAGGAAGGCCACCCCCTATGCCGAGCGGGCCCCGCATGCAGGCCGTACATCCGACTCGTTCTGCTGAAATCCCTGTCGCCGCAGTCGCGAGTAAACACAAGGGGGCGAATTATCATGGCTCGCCTACCGGTCATGGGCTTCCAGTACGCCCGTGGTACGCTGCTCGCCCACGGCTGCGCCGACGTCCCGCAGGTCGTGAATCAGCATCAGACTCTATCCCGATAGGAGCTCCATACTGTTTTTGTTGAATGCCAGTCTCTGTGCTCGACCTCAAACCGAATACAGCACCTGCACTTGATAGCCCTCCTTGCAGCTGCGGGCAAAGAACAGTCTTCTCTGCAGCTTTTTGATCTGCATCTCAAATTACTTTGCGGGGAATTCTGATCCTTGTGCCATGCTACAGCTTCATTTAAATTTTTCTTTGTGTCCATGGCCTTCAGCAGATTCCTTTATTGTCGAAGCTGGCAGTGCCCAAGCCTAAAGCAGCATTTTATTGAAGCAGTGGAGTGCTGGTTCTGTGTATATTTGCAGCCGGCAGAAAGTGTCTTGCAGTGAAGAGAATGTAAGGAATTTACGGTGTTGTAGCGGAGCACCAGAACAAAAGGACCAGCGTGGCAGGCTTCTCGAACCGAACAGCCCATGCCGTGCTTGCTCACTGAGCACGCGTCGTTCAACCTTATTTTCTTCTTTTGCTGGCTGTGAACGCCGGTCTTAGCGCCTCCGCTTTACAGCGGCGCTGTGCTCTACAGGGCCCCCCGACCAAACGGAGCGGCGAAATGTACGCGCCAACGAGACAGGGATGGCCTCAGCGGCAGGCACGTCGACAGATAAGACAGCAACATCCGAGGGGAGCTCCTAGGGAGGTGTCTCCATGTAATTGGATTTAAGGCGATTCAGGGAGACTACCTCTTCACGACCATCCAGCAGGATAGTCGCCGACTTTGTGGTCTTGTTGAGGACGCAGTACGGGCCATCATAGGGGGGGGGGGGGGGGGGGGGGGGGGGCTAAGAGGTGCCTTTACAGTGTCTAGCATTAGAAAAACATGTCTTGAGGACGCAAGGTCTGAGTGCACAAAGATCTGACGGTCAGATGATCGAGGTAGGACTGGGTTTAGGTGTTGAATGCAGTCCCAAAGGCGTTAAAGGTACTGCAGAGGCTGGGACGAGGAAGCCGAAGAAACTAACAAGTCTCCGAGATGACTTTGGCCACCGAACAGCCGAGGTCGCGACGAAAAACGGTTCGTAGGCTAAGAAACACCATAAAAAGGTGACCAGCCCAGTGCTCGCGATCTAGGCGAGAATTGAGGGCAGTCTTGAACTGACGATGGAGCCGCTCAACCATGCCGTTGGCACAAGGATGGTATGCTGTGGTGCGGCAGTGTTTAGTGCCGAGCAGACGGGTAAGGGAAGTGAAGAGGATGCATTCAAACTGGCGGCCACGATCCGTGGTAACAGCCAGAGTGGGAAATCCATTCTGAAACGAAGGATTTGGCAACTGTTTCCGCAGTAATGTCCAGAATGGGCACTGCTTCGAGCCAACGAGTGAAGCGGTCAATCATCATCAGAATGTGCCGGCAGCCTTCAGATGGAGGTGGTGGTCCAACCAAATCAAGGTGAACGTGGTCAAAGCAACAACCAGGTGGCAGGAAAAACTGGGGCGGAGTCCTTGTATAGTGAGTCATTTTGACGGACTGGCAAGCAAGACACGAGCGGGCCCACTGGCGAACGTCTAATGTTTGGCCAGACGTACCGCTGGGTAATGAGGCACTGTGTGGCTCTGATGCTGGGATGGCAGATGTCGTGAAGGGAATGGAAAATGGCAGGATGAAAGACCCCCGGGATGGATGGACGCGGTAGAGCTGATGATAAGTCGCACCAGAGCAATCCGGTCACAAGCGGATGAGGCACGAGCTGCAGACGGAGGGCACGGGGGTGGTCACGCAGGGCCTGAAGCTCAGGGTCTTTGTTATGTTGTTAAAAATTTAGAAATTTCATCTTTTTGTACCTTTCTTCTGTGACTTATACCTAAAAAAAACGCTAAGTTGGTTTAATTTGCTACATTCAAAAGTGCAAGTCGTGCACCGCGATAACCTTTGCACATGCACAGTTCAGCTGCCCCTCCACGTGCAGAGAGAAAAGAGCATGTGCAGTTTAATTAAAAGACGAATTGAGGCGTTGGAGCCGCACATATATTTACGCTAAATATTTTATGAATTTGTGAAGCCTCTTCGTAGACAATACGGCATGTCAGCAATATTTCTTTTTACACGAGCAGTATCTAGAGTGGCAGGGAGTACTCAGGAGGAGACATGAAATGCTGGTGTCATCGTTGGCGACAGATTTCTCAAGTGAAATGTACATGTCAGCATTGATTTTGCGAGTGCAGATCCCAAAAGTTATGCTGCACGGCCATTAATTTCAGAGTGGTGGCAAATTGGCCATTTTAATGAGTGGTTCAACTGATGGGAAGATTTTTTTTAATCTAGTTTTTTCTGTGATAAAAGAGCCCTTTGTTGCCATACGGTTTTTCTTTGTCCATAGCTCATCATCATTATCATCATTAGCTGGACTATACCCACTGCAGAACGAAGGCTTCTCTCATAATCCTTCAGTTAACCCGGACTTGTGCTAGCTGCACCCACTTGACCCCTGAAAACTTACTAACCTCGTCCACCCACCTGACTTTCTGCCACCCCCTGTCACGCTTGCCTTCACTTGGAATTCAATTTGTTACTCTTAGCGAATCGGTTATCCTCTCTTTGCAATATATGTCCTGCTTGTGTCCATTTGTTCTTGATTTCAACTAGAATGCCATTATTTAGAGTTGATTTCTTGGACCCACTCTGCATGCTTCCTATCTTTAGACTACACTTACCATTTTCCATTCCGTAGCTCTATGCATCTACTTCAACGTAAGTATAACCCCCTTTAATTAGCGTTCACATTTGAGCCCCATAGATGAGTACTCGTAAGATGCAACTGTTATTTACCTTTCTCCTGAGTTATACCGGTAAGCTGCTAGTCATGACCTGCAAGAACTTGCCAAATGCGCTCCATCCTAGACTTGTTCTACAGGTTTTCCTTCTGAATTTAATCCTAGTGCCAGCGGAAATAATCTGAGCGCCATCTGATACAATCTGCGCACCGTGTAATTTAATTTGAGTGCCAAGCATTTAATAAAAGCGGCAGTGTATTTAATCCGAACGCCAACTCGAATAATGAGAGCGTCAAACAATTTAATCAGAGTGCCAATGCAATTAATACAAGCGCCAGCGGATTTAATTCATATGTGGAAAATGAATGCGGTAGAGGGCTCTAAAGCACAAAGCATGAATTCCAGAAATAAATCGAAATTGAGATCACTTCGCAGACCATGCGATGCTTAGGCGTCACATCTGCATGCACTAGCTATTTCGCTTTGTTCTTGTATCTTGCAAAAAACCCAGAACCACACGCAGCTGAAAAACTGCAGTTTATGACACGCCTCTCGCAGCTTTTAGTTTAGACGTAGGACAAGTAAATAAATATGACTGTCATCTTCTAATCGGCTGGTTAAGCACTGCTTATTATGGGTTGTCATATGCACTGAATCTGCACGCTGATGGCATTTCGGCCTTCACACAACAGCCTGCTGTTTTTACGAAATGGCAACCAGTGCAGAAATGTATGTGTTTCTAATAAAGATTCAATGCCACTAACAGAAAAGAAGGATTAGTGTAAAGCAGAGTTGGTTCAGGCGAGAAGATATGAAGCCAGAGAAACATTTCTCATTTTACCGCTTTCTCAATTTTACACGGCCACTACCAGGGAAAGAGAGAGCGCGCGCCGCTGCATTCAGTCTGGCTGTGACAATGCAAAGTGGCTGAAACTATGTACAGCAGAGCTTACAACCCAAACAGCAGTGCTTAATTTGCCTGGGCGGCAATCGTAGCGGCGTAGGTGGATAACAAACTACAGGCTTATAAAAGCACTGAAGCGGCCGTCTTTAAAATGCAATTTTATTTTCTGGGAGACATTAGGTTTAAAACACTTGCATCAAGGCAATATTTGTCATAATACTGGTGAAGGCTATCCTATAAGTTGACGCTTCGCTGATTCGGGGCATTGTCTGAAAGATGATCTCAATTTCGATTTATTTCTGGAATTCATGTTTCGTGCTTTGGAGCCCTCTATTGCATTCATTTTCCACATTTGGATTAAGTTGGTGGGCACACGGATTAAATTTGCCGGCGCTTGTATTAATTGCTTTGGCACTCAGATTAAATTAGTTGGAGCTGGCATTATTTGAGCTCGCGCTCAAAATAGATATGCTGGCGCTTTAATTAAATGCTTGGCACTCAAATTAAATTACATGGCACGCAGGTTATATCGGTCAGCGCTCAGATTATTTGCACTAGCACTAGGATTAAATTCGGGGGAAAACCTGTAGGTATCGCCCTTTCATGGTCCGGATCTGCGGTTGTTACCTGTCCTAAGCAGACACATTCGCCAACAACATCTAGTGATCTGTTACCTGCAGGGTGGAAGTACTGCTCCATTCACTCTGTTTGCTTTATTCTGCTCCAAACTACTTCATTCTGCTCCATCCTGCCCCAAAACGCAATATTGTTCCAAAACCCCAAAACTTGATGTTTTGTCATGATGTTTTGATGCCTTGTTATTTTGCCATAAAATTTAGCAAAACATGATTTTTGCTTAACAGTAATTGTATTGGGCCATTAATTGCGCCAGGTACAAGAAATGCGGTTCGATGCAATTTGATTAAGTGACTGTGAGAAGTGCAGCAGGGCAGTGGCATGTTGTGCTATAGACCTTTTCACGAGCCTCGGCGAAACTGGTTTGACTGGGCTGTGGGGCGGGTTTGGAAGAGATAATTCTCAACTTTTCCTGCGCGAGCAGCACAGCCCAGTATTCAATACGGCAGCACCCACGACCACTTTTCGAAAAGGTCTATAGACCAGAGCAAGGAGGGTAAATTGAACACTGCCATTTTGAGAGCGTTCTAGCACCATCTATAGGTGCCGCAGCGAAACTATCGCTCTGAATGTCAAGCGAGGCAGCAGCCGTGGGTGTCTAGCTCTTGCGCTTCTATGTTTCTTTGAAGTTTTCAGAACTGGCTGCTGATAAAATTGTCAAAAGTTAATTTCCGCCTCACAGCAATGCTATTCTTTACATCTTGCGAGGGCAGAGGCAAGTACAGTATCCACAAGTGAAGCGAGTGGTTCCTATAAGCGCATGGTACCGTTGCATGCAGGCTTGCTATGGCTGTGACTTTTCTTATTTGATTTGCACCTCCAAGTAATGTCCTATGTAGAAGCAAAACCTTTGCAGTCTGCAATATGTTTTACCTTTGCGTGGTGACTGCAAAAAAATCTGCCGCAACCCACACCTCACAAAACAGACCGCATGCCGCTACTGCGAGTGAATACTTCTTATTGGCGATAATTGCCCGGTGTCTCTCTTCTTCTTCTTTTTTTTTCCTTTCCAACAGGGTTGAAGAAGGAATCAGCAGCACATCATCCAAGCAGGAGATATCAAGAAGTCTTATTTTTGTGACTGGTTGGCGTTGCTTATCATGGCTGTTAAAAAACAAAAAAGGCACTTCCTTGCTGAAATGACAACGGAGACATCAGGGAATCAGAGCAAATGAGACATGTTTACTCACACTTGCGGCATGCCACCTGTTTGTGCGGTGCGGACTGCAACAAATGTTTGCAGACACCACGCGAGGGTAAGATATATTGTGTACTGCAATGGTCTTGGTAATGTGTGGCATATCATTGGGCGTGCAAATCAAAGTGGAAAAGTCACAACCGTAGTATTTTTCGCATAGAAAGGTACTATGCACTTAACCGAACCACTCCCTCTACTTGTGGACGCTGTGCTTGCCTCTGCCATTGCGAGATGTGCAGAACAGCCTTGCCATGAGGCAGAAATGCACTTTTGACGATTTTGTGGGCAGCAAGTTGTGAAAACTCCAAAGAAACGTAAAAGAGTAAGCACTATGAATACCCATGGCCACCTCGTTTGGTAGTGCAGAGCCGTCATTTCGCTGCAGCACCTCTAGATAGCCTTACAGCACCCTCAATATGGTGGCGATCAATTTATCAATTTACCCTCCGTATTCTGGTCTATAGGGGCCGTCATAGTCTAAACGAAGGCAGCACACTGGTGGTGGAGGTACAATGCACCTTGGCTGGGCCTAGCTAACATATATAAAATTTTAATAAACTAGAAAAGCGAGCATAAGAAATCTTTTGATCTCAAGTTATTCTAAAACGAGTCACAGACGAATGGGAGGAATTAATTGCAAGAAAAATGTTTTGTGCACATGACGGCAACTTCTCCCAGCCTTTTGAATCGCCGGTGGTGAGAGAAGTGAGGGCAAGGAGCGAAGCAATCGCCACAGGCTACCATGAGCTGTTGAGGAAACTTTTCTGGTTACAAAGAACTACACGAGTTGTTCCAACAGTTCTGCTGTGAAAACGAGTGTGTACTTCACTATAGAATCGTTGTTAACAACAAACCTGTCAAGTCTACATCAGACAAAAGCATACTTGAAGCATTAGGGGGGTGATGCCATGACGGTGCCAACTGCAAGAAATGCTTTCAAGAGTGTTGGTCATAGAAAGCCTGTTGCCGACGTGTAGCCCCAGTATTACTTAAAAGAAAACATGAGTCACTAGGAGACAACCATGAAGTAAAGAAGCTTAAGGAAGAAAAGGCTACCCTTCAGTGCCATCTATCCTTCTTTAAAGTACTACTGAGCAGTGGCCAGGAATTTATCAGCACAGCTTCGGGATCAAAAAGGATGTGAAGAAGATAGCGAGTGGCGATTTGCAGCTCGTTTATTTCAAATCCAAGGTAGTGGTGGTACTTGAGCGTGGACATGTCTAAAGCTGTCAAGTCAGAATAGGCAAAAGCTTTTAGTCAGCTGTGTTACTTTAAACATCTTTACATGTTGAGATATGCGTGCATAGGTAGTACAGCATTGAATATTGAATAAAAAGTAATCAAATTGGATTTTTTTGTATATCAGGAAAAAAATTGCAATTATTAAAAGTGCTTGACCCTAGAAACATGTTCTAAAGCATAATTTGAGTGCTCCAAAGTGGCATTACCACTGCTCCCTGAGCTGTTCCAAAATGCTCGAGCCTGCTTCCACCCCTGTACCTATTAAGGCGAAAGCCTTCAATGGCTCATACTGTTGCTGTTTGTTCGTTCGGTCACACATAGCTGTCAATCCAATGACGTCATCACCAAAAGCCGAAAGTAACATCATCAGGAAAATGAACTTCAGTAGAGTAAGTTGTTGGGCTAGTCGGTATTCTAGATTTAAGGACATAGTTTTCAGCTCAAAGGCATAGTCCCTATGGTCTTTCTTCTTCTCCTTTCCTTTGGCCGCGTGCCTGTGCGCTAAAAACTTTGTCCTTAAATCTAGAAAAATTAAAATCCGATCTCCACCCGGAATCGAACCTCCATCCCTCGGATCCCCTGCCGAGCGCTTTAACCTACTGCGCCATGCCCGGAATCGTGAACCACATCATAATTCTTCTTGTCTACAGTGAGGATGATAGTAGCGATAACAATAATGCTGCCGTTAGTGATAATGACAATGATGGAATTAGCAATGACAATGCAATTAGTTGGTAATGATAATGAGAGCAAATGTGATTCACCTTGTGCACCAACAACACTCAGGCTGTCGCATTTCTGCAGTGTAGATTCTACAGTGCCCTCGGAATTTTTGTAAACTGCTGTTCTTATCCGAGGCTATTGACCATTACCTTAGGGTTCCACATATTAATTTTTAGGCCTATGTTTTTGCTTTGCTTGCCTAGGCCATTAAGCATTCTTTGTAATTTGTCCGCTGAGTTAATTAACAAGGCAATGTATTAAATCAGCCCTTATCCATAATTGTTCCCACTCCAGGTCTCTGAATACTTCCTCTAAGCAAGTGGAAAATAGTACTGGGGAGATCATGTCTGCTTGCCTAGTGCCTTTCCTTATGGGAATTTTATTACTTTCTTTATGGAGGACTATGGTTGCAATGCAGCCACTATTGATATCTTCCAATACTTTCACATACGCTCATATACACCCTGATTAGGCAATGACTGCTGACGTTTTGACTGAGTCAAATGCTTATTCTAATCAACGAATGCTATTTATAGAGGCTGGTTATATCCCGAACATCCTTCTATCACCTCGTTGATAGCACGAATGTGATCGATGGCAGAGTACTCTCTCCGAAAACCTGCCTGATCATTTGGTTGATTAAAGTCTAAGGTTACCCTGATTCTATATTTGATCCCGGATATATCAAATGCACATATATCACATTCCTATATCGAACTCTCAAAATATCCCCCTGAAAATCCCACATTAAAGTTTAGCAGCGTTGTTCATGTCCATCGAATTGCGCGTCGTGCCCTGCAAAGGATTGTTTTAACAGCTCACCGGCGATCATTTTTCATGCAAGGGGCCGGGTTGTACAGTCTTGGCAGCTGCTGCCTGCCAAGATTTCCGGCGCCTGCGAAGCGGCATTTGGAAGTGTGCCCAATGCACTCTCCTTTTCGGCACTAGGTGGGAGGGGACATTCAATGCGTGTTTACGCCTTGCGGGTCATCGCCGCACCCTTGGTGAGCAGTGTGTTGCCGGCAGGCAACGCACCGCTGCCATACATGTACCATATTCATGCTTCTGGGTTATAGAGAGCCTCATCTGTTGGTATGCCTTATATATGAAATTGCCTATGTATCTAACTATTTCTGGATCCCCTTCGAGTTCAGTATATATAACTGTAGTAGCAATGACTTTAGTAAATTCCGTATACGCAGCAGGTAGTATATTTATTGGTCTGTAATTTTTCAAGTCCTTAGCATCCCCTTTCTTAAAGATTCAAATAATGTCAGCATTCTTCCAAAACTCCGGTGACAATGTCCAGACATTGCATTGCAGGGTGGCCATTTTTCAAGCACAATATCCCCACCGTCCTTCAACAAATCTGCAGTTACCTGAGCCTCCCCAGCTGCTTTCCCCCTTTTAATAGCTTCTAAAGCTTTCTTAACCTCTTCCTTTGTCACTGACGGAACGTCTGATTGCTCTTAACTATTGCTAATCTCATTATCAGCCTGGTTACTAGGCTACTGCACAGATCAGTGTAGAACTCCTCGGCTACCTTGGCATGCATACATCGGATTTTCACCTACTTAATTTCCCCTTCACCTCTTTCAGGCTAGCACTGTTTTTTAGAGCATGCTCGATTCTCTCCGTAATATACTTCCTTGCGTCGAACAAATTACGTTCACTGAGTACCTTTAACATCTCTGCCAGTTCTATCCTGACCGCTGTAATGGAGGCTTTCGCGCCTTGTCATTTCATAACCAGATATTTCGTCTGCTTAGGTAGTTTACTGGTAGCCTGTCTAATTATCGTATTGCCTACCTCTGCCATACACTCATTATCAATGGCTCTGAAATTATCGCTCATTGCTTTTAGACTAAGATCGCCTTCGTCGCTTAAAACTGAATTATCTATTCTGTTCAGAGATCCTGAATTTGTACACCTTCCCTCGTGTGGCAAGCCTTATCCGTTCCCTCCAAAGTGTAGCGTGCTGCCGGGCTAGTTGATGATTCATGGAGACGAGAATTTAGCGCAAAAATAAAGAGCGGACGAAGAAGGACATATAAAATGATTGACTAGCGCTAGTCAATCGCCTTATCTGTTCTTCTTCGTCCATTGTTCTTTATTTTTGCGCTACATTCTTGACTTCGTGTAGCAAGCGGCAGCAGAAAATGAAGTGTGCGAATGAGATGAAGTTTTCAAGGATTAAGTCGCCACAGCTGGCTAAACGTTAAGATAGACATGTAGGGACCTTGATGTCGATATTGGGACCTTGCCATTTTCAATGGGTTCAATGACCAAGATACATAGGATTGGCTTCCCTCTTACAAGCGGTTAAGCGTCCACAACCAGGGAGGCGACGCTGGGAAGCTGAACAACATGGTGTTTTAAGTGACAGGCGTTGCCAGTTTGTAGAGCAGAAACCACAAAGCAAACTTCATCACCTAGTCTGCTTTTAAACGCGCCTTTTCTTATATCTTTGGCCGCCCTTGCATACAAAAGCTGTGTTCCAAACAGTACTTGTGAGCCTAAACCCAGCTGCAAGGATCCTTCACCAGTTATACTGAAGACATTATGAACCTGTGTACACATCTAGAAGTCTCCAGCCAGAGATGGATCGGATAAAGCGCATTCTCAAAAACATCGAGACTGACGCAGTCCAGATGTTGTTGTCCGAAACCCTATCACTGTTGCCAATATATTCATGCTTTCCCAGGAGCAAAGCAGCGCATTCTGGTTCAGCCACCTTCTGTGCACTTTGAATCACTTTCCAGCTTGGTTCCGTCAGCAGCTAGCTGCTGGACCAGTTTAAAGACTGCGATTGGGGAGGTGACATAACAGCTACTCCTAATTAAGGACATTTGGGGATCTCCATCTAGCCTGGCCATGACCCTTCAGGCTGATTTGCGAGAAAGTGTCTGAAGTGCTGCCATTCATTCATCTGCAGGTTCCTGCTGCGGTTACGCTCATGTATGGCAACGTCAGATCTGGTCAGACATGTTTATCCCGTTCCGCCTTCCACTGTAGCCTACCGCCTTCATTCCTACGTAGCCGTCCCCTTTTTGTGTGGACTCCAGGCGTATATATGACAACCTTCTTATTTGTTATGCGTGCAGAGTTTCTGGTCACATTGTGCGTCATTGTCGCCACCTGCAGATGTGCCTGACTTTATGCGCCTCCTGAGCCCCGGCCACGTCTGTCCTGCAGACAACTTTGACACCTCCACTCACCACCTGCCTACTCGCCTCCATCCTCATAATGCCACTCGGTTTCTTTGCTGCATATTTGCCCCAGGAAAACTAGTTACTGCCTGAGGCAAGAACTGCGATTATGTCAACAAATGTAGGGCCCACGTATTATTCCTACAAATGTACTTGAAGCGCTGGAGGGCCGTTCCTTGTTGATACTAGTGCTACTGTTTCTGTGATGTGTAGGAAACTGCACAAGCTAACAAAAGTGAGGACCTCATTATCTGATCTTTCGCTTCTCACACCATAATGCGCAGTGTCTTTCGCCTTTGACCGCCTGCACGGCCAGGGTCGCCATTCACAGCTCATTATGTACCATAAAATTTGTTCTCTCGTTGTGCTTCTGTGATACCATTTCAGGTTTTGACTTTCTCTCTGACCATGGCACCATCATCATCATCATCTGCGTTAATGCCTAATTAGAACTTCTCCCATGCAGTTTGATTATTTGTCTCCCACTTTGAGCAAATGGCTGTGGCTGCCGACATTGAGCTTCCTGCATGCTCATCTTCCTCCTTACAAGAGAATTAAAGGAGACTTTTATCCTGCAGTCAGGCTGGTTAGGATGATGATGAGGAACCTGTTCGGCTATGCTCTTGCCATTTTTTTTCTTTGCTGTTGCACACTATTGCATTCTCTGCATCTAAAAAAAAAGTGCAAGACACCCCTACATAAAAACGTACACAATATCCATGGAAACCTACTTGTGAGATGCTAGTCATTGTTGCATGGCTAGTGTTTTGTACTTTCCTATGTGCAGAAAGTGCCGAGCATTATTTTCATCGAGTCACACTAACTACATTTTTTATCGATTCAATTATACATACTATCGATCCAACCTGGACGAAGATAGAAGTGGACACAATGTCAAACTTGGAATAGCGCAGCCATTTCGTATCTAATAAAGAAAAACAACTTTACCAAAAAAAAATAAAAGTGGACACTGCTCAGTTCTATGGCGCAGCTAGGAAGTGTTGTATGGTGCTTCATTTCTTTCTTTTCTGACATGATGGGAAGTTTTACTGAAGAGCCAAGATTTTGTTGGGGAAGCAGTTTCAGATAACAGAAATAAGCAGTTGGTCATATATGTGCTTGGTAGAAGAACATAGCTGCTATTCTGCGAGCATGAAACTGTGCGGCTTATGTGAGTTCCTAACATTTTTTAGTTGCCCCAGTTTTTGTGAAATAGGGGTTTGTTTCTAACTAGACACGCAAGTATTTAGACATTTCTTGACAGATTAACATAACGCATGCCTGCAAGACCTGAAAGGCACTGTGTTTTGTTGTGGCCGAGTGCATATTTAGCAAATATGGTAAGTGCAGCACATGCCCTCTCATTTTGGAAATGTAAATTCAGGGGCTAACCGGATGGGTAGTAAGGACCTTGTAATACTTGTAAACGTGGTGAGTACACTGAATTCTCATTTGAGGTGAAAAAAGATTGCTAGATCAAAGCAGTGCATCTTACTGTTGCATTTCATATTTCTTTAGATGCATGTTTTTAGATGCATAGCCGCAGATGTCCTGCTGATGACAGGAAAGTTGCTTGCATTACAGACCATATTTTTTGAACATATTTTATAAGCATTGTGTTCATCCAGAAGAAAAGAAGGATTGTAGTATAAGATTATTTCAATTTGAGAGTTTCTATAGGCTCTCCAAGAGCATTATGTGCTTTTATTTGGACAAATGCTGCATAATTTGTCATTCCTCGTTCATATCCATACAGGTGCATAACCTGCAGGATTTTCATCCTCCTAGTGTGTGGGCGCTCATGCATGAAGGAAAAAATAAGAGTGCGAGACAAAACAAACTATCGCTTGTTTGTATGCTTGGGCCGCTTTGTTTAGTACATTTATAAAATATCTGTATAGCATGAGTCACTGTAAAAAGTAAAAAAAAAATCATGAAGGGTGAGTTGTGCTCTAGTTGATGCCTGTAGTTAGGCTGCTTGCTGTCAGTTGAACACATCAACAAAACTGACAGGATCAAACCTGCCGCTTGTTCTCCAACATGTCAGTCCAGTTGAATTCGTAATGTAACTATTCAGCATCAGTGTACTCTCCCTTTGGGCAAGGCTTAGCGAGCCTCGGGCATCATCGGAACCTATATATGGTCGGTTCTTAGCCAAAAAGCTATCGAATTCAGCACAATCTCGATTGTGTTACCATGGCAACGGCACCGCCGACGCCACGTGCCGTCGATGAATTTCCTGGAGAAACACGTGCCCACGCTGCCGAAGCACGCGCCAATGCCTCAGACGCCAGAGAAGAACGCGCTCATACCTCTGAAGATTTCGATGCGTCTGACTGGATTACCCCAAAGAGGAAAGGCAAACAAAAGATTCCGGCGACACATTTCTCAACGTTGAAAACTGTCGTAATCAGGGCACCAAGTACGCTCAATATCTCCCAGGTTAAACCCTACGAAGTTCTTCAAGAAATTTCCTCAGCAGCAGACTTAGCGCCACATGAGCGACAGGCTCTGACTCTACAAATCAAATACCACCAGAATGTCATCCTTCTGAAGACCACCAACGAATTGACCGCCCGAAAGGTAGCAGCACTTTCCTCGTTATCCATCCGAGCCAAAACTCATAACATCCAATCTTACATGACGGCCCCGGTGGCATCGTGCCGGGGCGTAATTCATGGAACCGAGAAAGGTCTTTCAGAAGCCGAACTTTTAGAAAGCCTTGAATCGTGGCATGCGACGATCCTGTCCGCTCGTATGATGGGACATACCGAGTCTGTATTAATAACTTTTGAAGGCACCCATGTACCTCGACAAATTCTGTTCCGCCGCGTCTTGTACAGATGCAAGCCTGAAAGACCAAATGCTTTGAAGTGCAGCAGGTGCCGTGAATATGGTCATCGGCTGCTGAACTGCCCTCACCCTCCGACATATCAACGCTGCCCCACCTGCTCAGCCCAGCTCAGCCAACAAGATGAACCACATCGTTGCTCCGCCTATTGCTTCCACTGCGGTGGAACCCACCCAACTTTTGACCTCACCTGCCCTGTACAGAAACAACAAGACCAAAAGAGTCACAAGGCTGCATATGACCGAAGGAAGAGTCTCAGGGGACAGCTGGAACCTTCTGTCCAAGAACAGAAAAAGCCATCTAATTCCCAGCGTCCCACTACAAAGCGACTATTGACTACGCGACAAACAATGTCTCGTCACCCTGGCAAGAAGAATATGCCACCCCATCATCCTCCGACTTGCGAGGACTTCCCCCCTCTGTCACGGGCAAATCAAGAGGTGGCACCACCCCCTCGGACCAATGTCTGGCATCAAGAAGTTCAAGAACTACCAGCTGCCCCACATCCGCTTCTCAAGCCAGCTACGCTCCCACCACCGGGTAAGCCGAGCCCATCACTTCCCATTTCCCCTCCCAAACCTTTCTCTTATACATCTTCCAATTCCACACCAGTTATCACATCTGAGAATTATATGCGCCACATAAAAGATCGAAATGACCCTATTATCTGGTATCTTGCAGAAGAAATTTCCGTCATTCGCCAAGCATTCGAACTCATGCATACCCTCCTTAGCAATCTCCTGCAGGATGACGAACGCATGGATTTCCTAAATCATTGTCTTAAACGGCCCCGTCCATCTACATCCCCTGAAGCAACTGCTGCATCCTCTTCTGTCCCTCCCGAGAAGCGCGCTAACGTAGCTTAAGAATGGCAGGGAACGATCACATACACATTGCACAGTGGAATAGCAGAAACCTGAGTATCAATCGAACACGCTTTATCCAATGGCTCCTGACTTTACCCTCGCAGCCCCACGTCCTTCTCATTCAAGAATCGCGTGCTCTTAAAGGTATTCCAGGATACCGTGCCCTGTATGCAGCGCATGATAGCGACTGTGCCCCATTAGTGAGCACTTATATTCGTCGGGACATCCGATTTGAGGCCATTGAAGTCCCCAGTCGTCTTGAACGTCACCTTATTGCATTTACACTGTATTCTGATCACTTATCTCGCCCTTTATCCATTCTAAATTTTTATAACCCTCCTACAGAGTACACGCTTTTCAAACCGCTAATGCACTTTACTTCAAGATTGTTTCGAGACTCCGACTTCTTGATAGGTGGGGATTTTAATGCCCCACACGCTATCTGGGGTTACCCACACACCTTCCGACCTGGCCGTATACTCAACGACGCATTAAACGGAGCTCAATTAACTGTTTATAACACCCCAAACTCCATTACCCGGGAAGGTTACAGGAACCAGCAATCCACCATGCCAGACCTCACAGTTGGCTGCGGACTGCGAGAGGTCACCTGGCAAGTTACAGATGAAAAATTGCTCAGCGACCATTACGTTATTAACATCACTGTCCTTAGCCGTACCCGTCCGCGTAAACGTAAAATTTTCCACACAAACTGGAATACATTTCGCACTATACGCGACACCTCTCATACTACTGGCAGTCTTCAGAGCTGGACAAAAGCACTCAAACATGCTCAGAAACAAGCTAAGCAGGAGAGTTCCACTTCAGCCCCGTCAGATAATCCGGACCCTTACCTTGTACGCATCTGGAAGAGGCGGAAACGACTCTTGCGCACTCTTCGCACTCAGCCCAACAATGCTCGCCTCTCCAACCGAGTCACCGAATTGACGCGACAGGTTAAAGAACACTGCGTTACACTTGACACCAATCAATGGAACCAAATTTGTAACACCATTAACGGCACACTAAATCAAAAAAGAACCTGGCATTTACTCAGAGAACTACTCGGGCCTCAACCGGCGCCTGTTCTCACTCTCGAGAAGCACTATTCTCAACTAGGCGCGGATGCCTTAACAGCCCAACTCCGCGATCTCTACATTCCTCCTCCCCTACCCAGCCTTTATACTCCGTACACTGGTGCTTCCAATGTAGAACTCGATCAGCCGTTTGCCCTCTGGGATCTCGACTGGGCGCTAGAACAGCTAAAGCGGAAGTCAGTCCCAGGTGAAGACCAGATTACATACTCATTCGAAATCTCTCTGACAAGGACAAAGAACATTTTCTGAGCGTTATAAACTTACATTGGGAAGAAAGCACACTCCCAGCATCTTGGAAACAATCACTTATAACCCTACTTCCAAAGCCAGGCAAAAAAACTGCGCTTCAAAACCTCCGCCCAGTTTCTTTAACATCATGCCTGGGAAAAACCATGGAGCGGATGGTGCTCAATCGGCTCGAGACTCATCTTGAATCCATAGATTTCTTTCCCCCTCAACAAATTGGCTTCCGAAAAGGTGCGTCTACTCAGGACCTATTTTTTCTCCTCATGCACGAATTTGACCCTCCGCCCACATCCCAGATCCAAGCCATAGTGGCCCTTGATGTGCGAAAAGCTTTTGATAACCTTGCCCACGATCCTCTATTAAACATCCTTGCCTCTACTGGCTGTGGTCCAAAGATGTATGGCTACCTCACAGCATTTCTCCGCGACCGTACGGCCAAGTTCCGTCTCTCCGATTCGATATCTGATCTTTTCCCCCTCACACGTGGTACTCCTCAAGGCGCTATTCTGTCACCCACCCTTTTTAACCTTGGAATGGCTCCTCTATCTTGTATTTTAGCGTCTATCCCAAACCTAAAACACACATTCTATGCAGACGACCTTACTCTTTAGTGCACTTCTGGGCCTCCTGGAGCAGTAGAGGAGACCCTACAGCAAGGTATCGATGCAGTCGTTAGTTCCCTTGATAAAGTACGGCTATCTCCCGCACCTGAAAAATTCGAATTGCTGATGATTGCAAAAACTCGCTATCAACGCCAACATAACCAGCTGATCAATCTCACAATGGCAGGTCACCCCATCCCCCGTGTATCATCCTGCCGGATCCTCGGACTTCATATCCATGAGTCAACCAATCAGGCCAATGTATCTACAACCGTTAATGTTTGCAATCAGCTTACGCATCTAGTTCGCCGCATAGTCAATAAGCACGCCGGGCTACGCGAGGGTCAAGTCAGGCAGCTTGTCCACGCATTAGCACTTAGCAAAATTTTATATACGATTCCTTACCTTACACTAACTTGTCGCCAAAGACATCAGATTGAGGTTGCGCTTCACATATTGTAAAAGACCGCCCTTAACGTCCCTGTACATACGTCCACGGAGCGCCTATACTCTACGGGGCTGTTCTTGCCCCTGGGAGACCTCATACAACATCGCGACCGGCAAATGGCACGTCTTTCTAGCACCAAACAAGGGCATTGGATACTACAGCAGGTTGCACTCAAACCTATAGACCTCTCTATAATTACCCTTCCTTCTTCGCTCCCGGATAACCTCAGAATAATCCCCATTCCAAAAAACGTTGCACCCGACACTAACACAGGCAGACGTTACGCTCGCGTTTCCAACCATGTTCACCCAACAGATTCCACGATCATCTACACAGATGCATCACGAACTAACGTCGGAGCGGCTGCTTGCTCAATTCGGAGCTGTAGCGATGTAGTGACGCATACCCTCGGTCTTTACATAGATCCTCCTCCTACAGCGACTCTCGAGACCCTACCAATAGTTACCAGTATTCAAGACCTCGCACAAGCACCCCCTAACCCTTCAGGATATACCATATACACTTATTCAATACAAGCTATACGCGCCATTCACACGGGTCGCATTCCTGAAGAACTACACGATGATCTACACAGAGCTCTTACCAAACTACGTCCCCACACTGTAACACTGAGGTGGATTCCTGGTCACGCTGGAATCCCAGGCAATGAGGTAGTGCATCGCCTCGCCCGCGAACTTCAACACTGGGCGCCTGGGATTCCCTGGCCTTATCCACCAATGTGGGACACTACTCTTCACTACAAAAAAAGAAATCAACGTTCACTACGACAACATTAGAGAAACTCTCCGTACACTTCCTCTTCCTGATAAATCTCTCACTACCACGCAAATCCGCATTCTTAGACGCATACAACTAAATACACTGCTTACTCCTGCCCGATCTTTTCTATACAGAATCATACATTCCCCTGCATGCCCAAATTGCCCAGAACACTATGCAAACTTGGAGCATTGCATCTTTTCATGCCCTGTCGCCCTCCAATCTCCTCACTTTCCACACCCTCCTCCCCCAACGTGGCGGGCTTGGTTAGCCTCTGACCAGCTGCAAGATCAGTTGGCCTTGGGGACCCTGGCCCAGGACATTCGTAACGCTTAATGTAATGCGTTAAATAAAGTTGTTTCCTCCTCCTCCCTTTGGGCTCTGCGAAGTATTTTCATAGTCACTTCTATTTGTGCTTGGAATATTGCTTGCGAGAAGAAAAAGGAGCAAGGGAATATCTTCACGTTTCCACTGGTTCCTCACAGGTCTGCGCGGATGTGCCTTGCGATCCCTGCTACATGTCGTGCGTCAAATGTCTCGATAGAGCAAAGCAGCCCTTGCGAGGTCTATCTTCGCAAACATGCGCTTGTTTAAAATAAGTATTTCAAATAGGGCGCCGAAACTGCATTTGCGAGCGGTGCAGATGACGGCACTTACCAAATTTTAACGAATCATTTTTTCTCTCTTTAGGATGCAACAAACTAAGCTTTCTTATCAAGAGTACAGTTCTAAATGTTGAAGTCATGTTGTTAGATGTCATTCAGAAGGGAACTTTTTTTTGTAACTGATATTTTCCATGAA
Source organism: Amblyomma maculatum (assembly GCA_023969395.1). NCBI lineage: Eukaryota > Metazoa > Arthropoda > Arachnida > Ixodida > Ixodidae > Amblyomma > Amblyomma maculatum. Next base: position 245,671 of record JAJIZL010026163.1, read on the forward strand.
GTTGTAATTGTAATTTCCAGTAGTGACGCTGCATTCGCTTTTGCATTTTTCTTCATGGCGCCGTGCTTGAAGCATTTAACAACGTTCGGCAAGTGGTTCGACATTAGAGGCAGAAATATGTGCTGTTATTATGCTGTTACATTTCCTCTTTACCGCTGTGGTTGTCATATGCTTTCTCAGTTTTTATAAGTCGACAACCAGACCCTTAAACGCTGCGCTAAAACATTGTTGTCGTACACTTGCAACCTCGACGAACCGAGACCACCGATACGCGCAATTCACCTCATCTTGGTAAGTTCGCTCCTATTTAAAATGTCCGTGCATCGGAAACGAGCTTAGGAGAGTACAATGATTTTAGCGGCTTCTGCGAGGTTAAAATGGTTCAGTGCCATTTATAAAGTCAATGCGTGGGGGAAAGTACAGAACTTGGGCGAGTGCACTAAAAGCATGTTCGGAATGTATCGGCAGGAAGAAAGTAATTTATTGTTTCCGATGTAAAAAGTGCCAGTTATTCTCTGAAAAACGACTGGACTGTACAGAAACGTGCACGCAAGATTTGAAGCAATGGATGGTGTGATCAGCTTTAACAGCGCTTAGTTTTCTTTTGTTCGCGTTCTTTGACACGTCGCTCTTTGCATCTGTGCCCAACCTGAAGCACGGATTTTTTTGTGGGTTGCATGTTTTTAATTCGTATTTTTAGCTCTAGATTTTCGCCTATGTACTGCGAAAAACTGAAAAAAAAATATCTTTGGTAGTCGTGGTGTCCATGCCACACACTTACCAACAATTTTTCTTTGTACTGTTCAGCTGACTTGAAGGGGAACTGCGCACCAGGTTGCTTGAGGCGAATTTTTATTTCGGTTTTGCGGGTTCAAAAAGTTTGTTCCATAAAAAACCAGACTGCTGCAAACTGTAGTACTGTACGCATGCCCGTTCTGAGACCCACACATATTACTGCCGCTAAAGCCGGTCGCAATTGCTTTCTCATATAACTACATTGCCGGAGTGAAATAGATTGTTTACTAGGTGGAGGGTTTTTGCTGTGGCAGAAGCCTATTTCATTTACTTCACATACTTTACCACAAGAATCAATCTATTTTGCAGCCCTTATCTTTCCTGTACTGCTTCAGCCTTGAAAAGAACGAAGTACAAAAAAAAAGTTCCGTTGGCAGATAAAGATATGTATTCTGTGGCACGTTCATGAACGAAAACAAAATAGTAATACACCTCAAGAAACTGAAGCTCCTTCTTGGCTAGAAGCAGCTGTATCTGCAAAACCTTTCAATGAACTGCCTATCAACATTACTAGAATAAACTCTTTTGTTCTAGAAATGCCTTGATACAAGACTTCGTGTGGAGATTGGGTCACTTCTGGAGCCTTGCTCTTTGCAGATCACAAGAACACTGGTGGAAGGATGGCTGCCATTCACTTGTAGCTGTTATCAGTTCGAACCGTTTCAACTCATCTTGTGAGTATACAGTTCAAAATCTACAAAATGTTCATGCATGGTAACCAAATGATAGTAGCTTACTGATTGAAATAATAAAGATAATTTTGTTTCAAAGTGTGTTGTCGACTAATTTTTTTTTATTGCTGAAATTCTCAGACCCGAAAACAGTTGGTTTGCTCAACTGAGAAAATTCTGGCTGAGCTACATGCGTTAATATGATTAGCAGCAGGTGCACTGCTCATCTCGGGCAGAGTGCTGAATTATGCGACGTGTATCAAAGAAAGCAGTACCACGCATTAGCTGCTGGATCAGTCAAATGTGTACTTAGTGGAAACACAAGATAAAGTAGACTTCAAATAGAGGCTAATTACTCATTAGCACCCACATAAGTGCAGCCATACAGGTAAAAAGAAAAGCTATACAAGTTTTCCAGAAGCTTGAGTAGTGAAAAATTTGACGTGGTCCAAGGAGTGAACCCTGGACTGTTACTCATGTGGGGCAGTTTGTCTACCAACTCATCTAACCCGGACAACTAGTGGATGGTGGGGCTAGGCTGAATTTATCAACAATGCACAGGACTATAACTTATGTTTCGATCCCATGGACACCAAAAAGGCCTTCAACTTCAAGAACTGGCCCTTTATGTCTGATAGTTCACAGTGCACAGCTACACAGCACTAGTGCTGCACTATTGTTACTAAGAATCTTGCACTTTAACGTGCCTGTCGGACCTGTAAAGGGACAAAACATGGACCAAAATGTAACAATATGTACTAAATTAGATTATGGTGTAAATGAAAAAAATGTCTTTAGTATACATCGAGCACTATAATATCCAAGAGTCAAGGATTTATTTTAATTTGGCACTGAAACTGCATAAAAACAACTGAAGGGATCTCTTGCGATGAAACACTGTCATCATCCCTGTAACCACGTCTCTGGAAAATGTCAATGATTTTTTTAATTGCACGTGCTCTCTGTTCTTTGACAAGCGCTCACCTTGTTTTACTGTATTGTTACATCCATGATCTCATTGGCGACATAGCAATATTTTGAGTGCTGTCCAGTGTGCCTGTCAATACACTGAATCCAGCTTCAGCAGAGAGTGGCCTGGACTAAATTTGGAAGTCACCATCATGCTTGACATAGCTGAATTAGCCTGAACGTCTGTTTTGGTCCAAATCAGACGAAGTCAAATTTTGAGGGTAGTTTAGACCAAATTTGGGGATCATCATCGTGTTTGCCATAGCCAAATTTTGTCAGTGGGACAGCTCAATAAAATCTTTGTCCGAGTTGGCTGACAGTGGCGTTGGCTGCTCACTTTGAAACGGCGGGCGTGTATGCTTCATTGATTCGAAATAAAAAGAAAAAAAGACAGGCTTCCCGGATTTTCAGCGTGGGCGGAAGCCGCATACTCATGAAGAGGATTCTGTCATTTTTCATGCAAGATAAAACCTGAATTCGGATAATTCAAACTTTAGCAGAGCAAGACTGCAGTCATTTGGTATTTTCTTTTCCTTTCATATTTGCGCACTTTGTTTAAATGCTGGAAAAAACAATCATGCAGGAAGTATGTTAGTAGAAAAAACTGGGTCATTTGTACTTGAACCCCATCTAGAACTTAATGAAGGGCACTTGGGCCTTACCTGAATATTAAAAAAATTAGAATTAATCTCAGCTAATTAACCAATTACATAAAATATAAGGAATACTCCAAACAGAACTACATTAGGACGAATAATATGTCGTCGGTTTCAGTCAGCTGCAGTGCTCCGCTTTTTTTTTTAATCCTTGGTTCACATTACATAAAACTGTGTGCGTGCGAGTGTTTGGTCTATTCACCAACATGACAGTGGCCACCATTTTGCTATTTATGGAGCATTGCAAAAAATTGCTATGCATGTCTCATCGGCTCACCACAATTTACTCCGGATTTCTACGCAAAAGCCATCTTCGGGGCAATAAAACGGCACGTGTGAGGTCATGTAAATACCCCTCTGTAAACTTGTCCCCCCCCCCCCCCATGAATAGCCAACAAAATAATAAACAGACAAATTATGAATAACCAAATTTATTGCTATGCACAACAGCACTTGCAGTCTTAAAATTTGAAAGTGCTAAGAAAGATAAGGACGAGAGAGATGGACAGGACAAACGCTTTTGTCTCGTCCACTTCTCTTGTCCTTGTCTTTCCAAGCACTTTCAAATTTTAGGATGCTATACTAGTTAACCCAGCAAACAACTTTGTTAAGCACATGCAATTTAGCTCTGCTATAGACCTTTTTCCAGTCGCGCCTCTTCTTGCAGACGTCAGGCAAGGTATGTTTGGCAGGGCGAGTTACCGAGGCTCCCTCACATAATTTCTGCAGAAATTCTTTCACAATACTAGGGTGGGTTTATTTTCCAAGCGGCACTTGATCACTTAGAAGGCACACCTGGCAGCGTCTTTTCGCTTGTTGCAATAGCAGGCAGGGACAATGTATGTGGTCCTGAGGGCCGAGTACATGCTAGCAATGCATGTAATTATTGCGCAACAGTTTGTCGCGTCAATGACCCAGAAGACGTCTTTCATGGTTTTCGCACACGCAGTGAACTTCTGCCCCACTATGTAGAAATAGAGAAGGAGGCTTCACACATGTGCAGTAGCATTACTGAAAATAAGTCCATTGGACTTTTTTCCATTTTATCCTGTCTCCAGCAGCCACCACTTCTGTAGCAATGTACTAATACTGGTTTCCATTGGATGAACAGGAGCACTTCTAGCTGCACTAAAAGTGCTCTCGCGAGTTTTGGCGCCTACCAGTGGTTGAACAAGAGCAGTAGCGTTGTGTTTTGTTGGCAGAAGAGGCGCGCTTTTGGGGTCCCGAGAGCAGCCGGGAGTAGTCCTCGGTGCTCCGTCGCCAGCGGCGGAGTACAGGGAGAACGGAGGAAGTCACGTGACCTTTTTGGTTTGTGGGGTTTAACGTCCCAAAGCAACTCAGGCTATGAGAGACGCCACCACGTGACCTTTTTGTCGTCACTTCTGGTTATTCGCCCGGAGCCCAGGCACATCCCAAGCAGGACGGACGAGAAGAATGGCGGACGACGGCAGCGGTGGCGTTCGGCCGGCAGATACGGGCAACGCGAACGCGGGAAAAGTTTCATCACATGACGCCTGATGTCACGCTCCCCCTCGCTACGCTGCTCTCCGAGCAGCGTGAATGTTCCGTTGGGGAGACGAGAACGCGCGTCCCCGGTGCTCTTGTGCGCTGCTCTGGCTGCTTGTTGCTCTTACTCCTGTTCGCCCAATGGAAACCGGTATAAGGTCACTCAGAATTAGAGTGCCTCCTGAAGAGATCAGAAGTGAATGGCCCACATACTAGGGGCAATGCCTGACAACCCTGAGTGCTGGGAACAGTTCATGAAGAGCATTTTCATAGGAAGTTTTGTTGTAGGAAAAACAAATTTAAGGATTTAAGGACAGTTAGTTCAAGTGACTGCAGAAGAAATTCACTCACCAATGTATTACTATTCTCATTGTGCACTGTGGTGGCTTGGTCATTGGGTGCTTGACTACAGAGCCTGGAAACCCGGATTCGATCCTTGCCATGTTACAATGGAGACAAAATGCAAGGTGCTCGCGTGCTGTGCGATTTCAGAGTGCATACATTCAAGAACCTCACTTAGTCATAATTATCTGCAGCCCTCCACTACAGCGTCCCTCATAGCCCGAGTCACTTTGGAACATTTCAACCAATCCAATTTTAATTCCATCGTTTTTTTTTTTTTCACTCTCCAATTATTCCAATCCTGATTATATTCTATTTCTATTCGTCGTGGCATTTGGTTCAACTTTGCTGCATCTTTCTTGTCCAAATATCTCCCTCCTCTCCCATAAATGGAAGGCGGGAAATACCTCTTAACACCACCTGCCACAGTTACAAGGCGAAGGCTTCGCATGGACACTGACGCTGAATGCCTGACATTCTTCACGGTCAGCAAATGCTGTCGCATCAGTACTCGTATAGTTCATTGCATTAGACGGATGGGAGCAGAGATGCCAAATAGTGAGGAGCAGTGCAGTAGCATGCCAACAGAGGGTGTGCATGTTCTGCCCCTTGAACGATCAACACCGCTAGCCAGACCGCAGTATTGTGACTGGCATGATTGTAAATGAAATGCTAACCTCCATTTCCTCGGCTTATCACAGCTAAGACATTGAAGTTGAGCCCATGTCCTCTGTGGCAACAGAGGCACCATGTGTCAATAGGTATGACTGTACAGGGCAGTAATGCTTTGTCACTACCATTTTAATGCGTCAGCACTATGTAGGTATGTCGGCAGTTTCATGTCACCACAATTGTCATCACAGTTACATGTGAACGAAATAAGTTATAAGAAAAAGAATGGTTGCATTAGATAGAGGACCAAGAAATCTTGCTGGGGAAATAAATAATGTGGGTTAACTAGGTAATTAATTAGAGGGGTAATGGCGACATCCAAACGGGTCACGTGGTACTGACTTCCAGTGGCGGTAAATTAGAAATGTTTGAAACGTGAACGAGCGGGAAAGGGCGTGATTTGCGTGCACAAATGGTAGGAATTGTTAGAAAGTGTGTAAATATAGGTAATCAGCCAATTTCAATCTGAAAAATCCCGAGTGCTGCAGAATCTACAGTGGAGAAATCCGAATGCCTGAGCATTGCTGCTGCACATGGTACATCGCACGTCCCTTATTGAACACAACCAGTGTTCCATTGAACGCATCACAGTTCACCACCCTTCTATAATTGGTTTACAGGAAAGGAAAGGCGCAGTGTCTGTTACTCGCGGAATCCCGCTGACACATCTTGCGGACAACACAGCAATGAGCATGCTTACGCATTTCTCCAGTGCAGATTCTGCAGTGTTCTCGAAAACGTTCTGCTAAAAGGAGTGCAACAGTAATTATGCAGTGTTTTTAATGTCAGGCGACGTCCTTCAAACTTGTGTTTGAAGTGCAGCCTGGACTGCTCTCGACTGTTCTTGGTGCTAAGAAACTGCACTAGTTCTATCGCTGGATGAAAGTGTTCCAACCCTAATTCTCCCATTGGAAGCAGCATCTCTTGTGAGAGAACTTTTGGGAGTGCTCCTGCTCATCCACTGGAATACATCATTAATCTGTCCTTTCCCTCTTCTCCTATACAAGTGGAGAGGGGGGATGCTCAGTGAAGGCACCTGATTGCTCAAATGTAGCAACAGGATATTAAACTCTTAAACACCTTATTTTAATTCAGCACCATTAAAGTCTTCGTCCCCCAGAAAAGCCATTGTCCGCATTGTCAGCAAATATTCATGGGCATGGCTCTGGCAAGTGGTAGCTGGCAGACGACATGGTCATGCAAGACTAGTCATTGAGTTGTGTGATGGCATGAGGTGTGGCATGGCCGAATTGGTAGGCGCTGCCAACACAGGCTTCGCCTGTGACATGGAAGGGTGAAATCTGAATCCAGCCCTTCAGGACCCCTCGATCTAGAGTTAAGACATTCGAGCCCTAGGCCACGAAGATACCTTTGTGTGGCTTGGTTAAAATGGTGGTTTAGATCTTTGCCGCGGTGGTTTTATAATGTGGTATCTTGCGACTATGTATGGGACAATGCAGCCACAATTTAAAAGCTTCTGACAAGTGAGTGGCAAAGTCTGTCTACACGAAGGTCCACAAAGAAAACCGGCAACTGGCGCCATTAACGCTGTCATGCCATGACCTTAAAGGCAGAGTTTAACTCATCGCACGTTCATGTCATGACCATCGAGGAATGCAATTTCCTTTTTTGACAGATTCACTGATGGAAGTACCAATTAACGCACACAGCTGCATTCTTGAGAATCAAACGTGCCTCATCTTATTTTTTTATTGCTTTCCTCTCTATATATGTTTATTCACTCCAAATAAACTTGATTTGCAAGTTAGCGCTTTGCCCTGTGTCTCTTTCACGTTACTGAGTAAACACCACTAACTAGTCCAAGAAACAGCCCTGAGGAGTTATGTATTCATTTCCTTTCTTTTTGTAAATTTGTCTCCTTCATGCAGAGAATACAGAACTGTAATACAAAAATTTGTTGAATGCTGCGACAGTTATAGTACTCTCCTCTGAGTTCCAGAAATTTCACACAGTACAGGCTCAACATAAAATATCAGAAAAAAACAAACTGGAACAATTGGTTAGAAAAACTACCCTTGCAGCATCCTACTTTGGCTGTGCCTTAAGCGCGGCTGCACAAGAGGAGGACAACAAAGAATGCACTGGGCCGGAGGCACGTGCTGCCACAGCTCAGTTTGGTTATGCCTTAAAATGTGTGGGAAGCTTATTTTTCCTTGCGGCCTAGAGCACCGCATCTACAACTGATTACCTAGGACTAGTGGATGACTGAAGCCGGCACTTGCTCTACAGAGCTGCCCTTACTCTCGCAGAACGTTTCATTGTTGCAACTTTGCCTTTCACCCTTCTGACCCCAGAACCCGCAAGTGTGGTTTCTCCAAATTGAGGCACAATTCGGCCCTCAACTCTAAAGGTGTGCGAGGGCTCGGTAAAGGTACGAATATGGTTGTGTTGTGCTGGGAGTCACAATACAGCAGTTTTTTGCAGCACCCTTTCCAGACAAGAGTGTCTGAATTCTCTATACAGATGCTATGCACCTTTACACCACACACCCCTGGCATGAACAGATATTTGCTAGCTGTCAACGACCAAGCAGAAGGGCTGCTTGTGGGCTATCGAATTTTTACTTTTGTCTCTTCCTCGTCGGCAGATGTTTAGGTATCAGTTTCCAGATTCGCGGTATGCCGTCAGCTCTTCCACGTCTGTGTTGTACCAGACCTGGACAAGCCTCAGTAGAAATGGTCCGTAACACCTAGTAAAAGCATCTGCGGTCCACGGCCTTGTCGGTGCCATGGAAGGCACACAGTGAGCGAGATAAGCCTACCGAGTACTTGGCCACAAAATCAACCCCTTGCTCAGAGGTTAAATGAGGAAACCATGAACCCAAATCTCGCCTTTCTTGCTAAGAACACATAATTCATTGCAGCCACAAGTTACAACAGTGAAAAGAACTTCAGCGTTGCTGGATTCACAATCCAGGAGTGCCACAAATGTCTTAAGCATTCATTAATGATTAAATTGTTCTTGCATTAATAACATTAAAAAAAATAATAATTCTATGTTGTGCTGTGCCTCTATATATTCTACAAATTTCAATCTTAAACGCGACAACTGAGCATTTCAAGGTCTTTCAAGGTCAACTGATTATTTGGAAATTATTTCTTTCCTTCTTATCTTCTTCCTTACACTGTATCATTTTGGGCCAGACCAGGGCCGTAAAGGGCCATTAAAACGATATTTGCTCTAATATTCTAGTGAAATAAATCCATAGAAATGGTCTTTGTGAGTATTCGAGTGAAATTTAAACACATTGCATGGAGACAATTGACAACTAATTTTTAAAAAGTGATCCTGGTTAAAGCTCTCAACTGATTAGGGCGACACGTTCCCCCGCACAAACCTCCCAAATGATGTCATCGGGGCTTGCTGGTTGTGACCGCTCACTGGATGCTCCCAGGTGACCCGGGCGGAATGGAACATGGTGGGGTGCTGTCTCAGCTTTTTTTTCATTTTTTTTCTTCCGCGCTGGCGTGCGTCGGGTTAAGCGTGCAGAGGACGAGCGTCATTTTCAATCGCCAATATTTTCGGTATTACTGACACTAGCGTAAAAATTTGCGTGTTGCAAAGAGGACTGATAGGATACCTATATCTAGAGTGCGTTTTCTAGTTTTCGTAAATAGCTCTTCGTGGGCCCTTTAAGTCTGAACACGTTGCCATGCCAGACTCTGGTCTGTAACACAGATTCCAAGCTAGCTCGGGCTCAGAATTTCCGCCCGTGCACATCTCTACTGACTGCATCACCTCACAAGGTGATTTAGTACAATCATGTCGTATCTGCGCTCTCTCCTGACATGATCAGTGACCTGTAGGATATTCTTATAAACTCATGGAAAATGCCCTCATCAGCACCTCAAGACCAAAGTACCCGAGAGAACTATGTCATAAGAACGCTCTCACCTACAGCAGCTCCTTACTGGTGGACCTTGGCGACTGTCGCCTTTCACAACAGCTTCACCGGATTTGGCAGCTCTTCGGTGAGGACTCATCACCCATGTTCCGCTGCTTCGAGAGCTCTTCTTCAGCTCTTGCTGATGCCCAAGCATCTGCATCTTGCCTTCCCAGTGGCCAGTGACACAACCATGCAGCTGACCAACCAGGTTCATGAGGCGGCCTTCCAGCTAGCCACAGCTGTCTCACCACTGGCAGACTCGGCAATTTCCTGCCTCGAGGCCTGTACTGATGAGCTTACTACCTCAGTTGACACACTCAGGAGCCTGTCCCAAGAGACCATTCACCATATTCCAGTCCAGTCACCACTTTCCATCGTGCACAAAGAGCCATAACTTAACACTGCTGGTATGACTGGCAATTCCTACATCCTGCCATGAAGTGCACGTCTCGTGGTTGGGAAAAACCCCTCAAGACCATTAATGGCAAATCGTGGTTCCCCAATGCGGCCACCTTTCGTGGTTTGGTTTGTGGGGTTTAACGTCCCAAAGCAACTCAGGCTATGAGAGATGCCGTAGTGGAGGACTCCGGAAATTTCGACCGCCTGGGGTTCTTTAACGTGCACTGACATCGCACAGCACACGGGCGCCTTGCTTTTCGCCTCGATTGAAAAGTGGTCGCCGAAGCCGGGAGTCGATCCCGCGTCCTTGGGAACAGTAGTCGAGTGCCGTAACCACTGCGCCACCCTGGCGGGGTCCTTTTGTGGTAATTGACAAGACCTGTCATACTCCGTTCCTTGTCAACAATGGTGCAGAGGTCAGCGTGATCCTTCAAAAAAGCCATCGGGCCTAGCTGGCGGGGCAATCGCAACGGGCTGCCATCTCTTCGACCATAGTGACATATAGACGTCGCTCCCTCACCCTCAACTCGGTACCCTGCCACACATTTTGATGAGTGTTCGTCATCGCTGATGTTGACACAATCATCAGCGCATATTTCTTATCGTACATTCACTTGGGCTTCATTCAGCATGCAGCCCGACAGACAGCTTCACTCGGCTATCTATATCTGGCGTCGAGTCTAACCTTGTCCCCACTGGCATCGGCATGCTGATACCATCACCTCCTTTGAGAACATCCCGATGTGATTTCAGTAACTGGCAAAGCGTTTCAATCTCACCCAGTCACCAAAGCATATGGTGTGACCACCAGCAGCAGCACGATCACACCTCTTGCTTGGTGGTCACCTGCTAAACGGGAGTTCAATCATGATGCAGCTCGACATTATACACCCATCATCCAGCGCATGGGCTTCATTCCATCTCATATCTAAAAAAAGATCCAAGTGACTGGCGTCCGTGCGGTGACTATGAAGTGTTGAATGCCAAGACTGTCCACGACAGCTATCCACTGCTTCACATCACATCTGAATGGTTGCACCATTTTTAACAAAGTGGACCTGGTTAGGCCCACTGTGTTTGCCAGCATACCTAAAGCAGCCATCACAACTGCGTTTGGGCTGTTAGAGTATGTGTGGACGCCCTTTGGACTTCAGAACCCAGCTCAAACCCTTCAGCAGTTCATTGCTAAGGTCACAAGAGGCCTCCCAGCTGTGTTCGCATACATCAATCATTGATGTATGCGAACACAGTAAGCAATATGTCTATAGATAACGAGAACTACCTGCGTGCAGTTTACAGCGCCTACAACAGCACGGCCTAGTTGTGAATTCCGACAAGTGCGTATTCGCCGTTTCCATGCTCACTTTTTGAGCCATCACAACTTACAGCTTAATTGCCAATTGCTAATATTTACTTATTGAAACTTGAAACTTGCAGTGCTCCGCAACCATTATGATCTGCTGAAGTGGACTAAAGCATAAGTCAATGCAATGGATGCCAGAGGTTTATATGCGAAATAAACCTGTTTACCTGAACAAAATGCCCGACTCTATTATTGGTATTTATTAAGCAAATTACACCAAACAGCGCAGTACATGTAGATATTGTGACGGTTTTGAAAAGTATTTAGCACATATTTAATGGATCGTTTAACTTTAACCTGTTCTGGCGGAACACTTGGCAAAGAGGTGGCAACACTGGGACGGTCGAAGCAGAAGAGCAGTCATGCCGAAGAACGACCGAAGCCGAAGCTGAGTACTTTTCTTTTACCAGTTTTTATATGTAATCGTATAGTGGCGGCAAATTTAGATTATAATTTAGCTTAAGATCAGAGACAGGGAAGTGAAAACATATAGGACTTAAATAACATAGAACAGCGCTAGGAAAAAGTATTTAGGCCTAGTCCGGAAAAATTTTCTGAGCAACGCGAATTCTGTCGCAGAGTTGAGGCTATGGGGCGGCCGACCAGGAAAGCAAAGGGTGGGGATCCTGGGGATCTCGTCCAGTGCGGAACGTATGAGCGCTGGTGCTTCCTGGACGAGACAGGGTTTGAGAGCATGATGGAAGCTGAGGAGGCCAGCTTGAAATGCGAAATATGCACGGCGGTGGAGAAAGTAGAGGGGGAGCTGACCAAGGAGGTAGAACGGATGAGGAAGGAGCTTCAGGAGGAAAGGAAGAGAAGGGCGGAGTTTGAGACAAGAGTCGAGAAGGAGTGGGGCGTCAGGGTGGAGAGCCTACAGCGCGAGTTGAGAGAGGTGCGCGATAAGGCAAGCAGATTGGAAGATCAGGTGGAAGAGTGGACAAAGAGACAGGCAGAGGGACGGAACGCACTCCACAAGAATGCAGGCAGTAATGCCACCCTGGACGATGGCGGGGCGGACGCGTCACAGGGGGCGCGCAGGGAGAATGTAGCGATTATGGGGGACACGAGCCCCGATGGTAACCGGAGGGAAGAGGGGACACAGGGGTCGAGACAGCAGGGACTGGATACCACTGACAGGGAAGAGACAGGAGCCGGCAGCGAGAGGGTATGGGTGGTAGGGAGCTATAATGTCACGAGAATTAAAAAGGTAGTCTTAAAGACAGTGAAGTTTACTGAGAAAGTACAAGTGGAAAGCA
>JAJIZL010026164.1:0-51711 GCA_023969395.1 Amblyomma maculatum
CTCAAGTGCTGCTGCCATTGCAGTAAATTGTGTGCGGAGTAAGGATTGGGAAACCATTGACCTTTTTCTATATTGCTTGCGCACGTCTTTTGTTAACGAAATCATCGAATAACATCTAAAATCTCCGAGGAAACTGTACCATGTTCTCCAAATAAAGTTTTCATTCGAATAAAGTTATAAACGTACAAAAACAAATCAGCCTAGTTACTCGATCTCGTTCGATCTTAGTAACGCTTCCATGCATCGCCTGGAAAACTGGTTTGGTTTGGTTTTGGTGTTTAACGTCTCAAAGCAACTCAGGCAATGAGAGACGCCGTAGTGGAGGACTCCGGAAATTTCGACCACCTGGGGTTCTTTAACGCGCACTAACATCGCAGAGTACACGGGCGCCTAGCTTTTTGCCTCCATCGAAAAGTGGCAGTCGAGGCCGGGATTCGATCCTGCATCCTGGGGAACAGTAGTCGAGCACCCTAACCACTGTGCCAGCTCGGCGGGGGCCTGGAAATCTGATCACGACTCCTAAACAGAAAGCGTCTGAAGCGCGATTCTTCCACAAAGTGTTTTTTCCTTAGCAACCACAAAATAATGCGAGTTAAGCAAGGCATAAAACTCCCACAAACTCAAACCGCAACCAATATAGACACTGCCATTCAAGTGCTAACTCGGCATATTAGAGTTCACGACAATGCTCACTTTGCCGCCGTCTTCACTCTCCGCATCCGCAGAATCTTTGTGCTCTCTTCGCTTGCCTTGTTTCTGGTGCTTCTTGTGGTGGTCTATTGCCAACTGCATAAACCCAATAAAAAGTAAACGCGATTCATTTTCTAAACTTACTGGAGCACAAACAGCTATTATTTGTAGGTTGTCAAAACGACGCTTCAAGCTTCAAAAACTTTTATTTTCCCTTGCCGCACATTGGCTGGCACACGGCGTGAAGCGCAGAACACGAAGGCGAAACCAAATGAAGTCTTCTTTTCTTTTTCCTGCTGCCTATATGCCGCACTGCCACTGGAACAGCGCATGCGTGTACTTGGTATGTTTCTAGCTCCGGAGTGGGTGAATCGAGAGAGAGGGTTTATGCTCTGAGTAGTTCGCTATAGCTCTGACCTTGAAGACCAAGCGGCGCATGCGCAATTCTGATGTTACGAGACGAATGAGGAGACCATGCCAAGCATCGGCCATCGTTACATGATGCACGCGGCGCGAGGCTCCTGGCGCCATTAATTTTAGAAGATGCCACCATCTGACATCACTCGAAAAAACGCCGTGACAGACGGTGAACGCGCTGAAAAATGTGCGACATTTGAGATAAATCACTTGCTTCTAACATCTCTAGGATATAGTGGAGGAAGCTTTCGCTTTATTTCGCTTATGACCCAGATTCGAGCTCACGCTTTTAAGGCTATGTTCAGATCCGAGATGGGCTCTGAAATCACATTGCCTCCAGTTCGACCCAGTTCAAGCGTAGCTTAACAAACTGAAAAAAAAAAAAAACAAACAAACGGTGATTTGCGTGGTTAAGATACATGAGAATTAAGACAGCTAACACCTAAGCCTACAGTAGCGCAAACTCATTAGTATACGGTTGTAAACTACCAAAACAAAGGTAGTATGGCAAGCCGCTGAAGTAGAGAGGGTAATAGTACCTAAACGGGGGAAAATTAGTTGTGGCGATTTCAAGGTCTCCTGCGAAAGGCGATGCACAGAACAGCAAAACAGCACACGTAGCAGTGAACACCGCGAACGGCCAACTAGTTGTCACTATTAATCGATGATAGTAATGCCATGTAAGCATAAAAGATAATATACGCATACATATATTGATGATACTGGTGGAACGTATATAATGAATAGATATTTCGCGAGACGAAGAGAGAACGGCAGCTGTACGGCCACAACGTTCAGCAAAATCATGAATGTACTCAGGCTTTTTGCGTCCTTGCAAGCGATCTAAAATTTTGTTTTTTATTGCAGTGAACTATGATCGGAATGCCTATGCTCCTTTAAACTAGTGTTCACTCCTCAGAGTGCAGCATACAAGTTTTAGTCTTACAATGAATAATATCGGCCGAGGTCTGCGAAAATATATAAACAATACGCCTGCGAAACACCCCCAATATGATGAGTGTGATGCGAGCAGCAACCACAGGAATATCAGTCTCAGTTCCTGTTATAGATAAAGCTGAGTGACGTACGAATCCCACAAAACCCTGCACCGAAATTCGGGAAAATTCATGGCTAAACATAGCGAATCAAACACAACGTTCTCTGCGCTATTTATCTGTCTACCATTTGTGATGCCGGAACGTTTATTAGACACCACAGACTGCAGCCGGATATACAAGCTGTGTTGGAATTAAAGTATCCTCCAGAGAATCGCAGAATGTAGTTTTACGAATCATTCTCTGCAGGGATCGTATTTGGGTAAAAATCGCAAAGAATCTAGTATCAAAAGAACTACTTCAGTAAAAAACCGTAGATTGCTCCGGCTATCGGGATTAGCTCGAAATGCTTCGTCCATTACGCACATGTCACAATCATTCAGTACACTGATATTTAGCATGTGATATGAGAAGCACGAGCGGACATGAGTAAAGTGCGTGTTGGCAAGCGAAAGCCGATTGGTTGGCGTTACACTGTTCTACAAGTCAGCGGTGGGCTCACTGCTGTATCCCTACACCGCTCCGCCGTGGCGCACTCCAAGTTGCCTTTCCCGGCGCCCGCCAGGGGCGCTGACGCCTGCGTAACCTGAAGACAGCACATTTGACAGCACAGCCCATACAAGAATGGTCTATGTACTTTAATGGAAAAGTTTATTGTCCGCTATGTCTATCTATGGACTTTTATAGTCGGCTATAAAGTGCCATTGAAATATGTATAGACAGCTATAAAATTATATACTATTTTGTCTATAGCTTCTGGACCATACAAAATCTCTTTAGCTAACTATAGAAAACCATACGTCCATGAAGCTATGGACTATTAGTCATACAGTGAGCTTTAGCCGTCTATAGAAATTTCAATGGCTCTAAAGCTACAGACTGAAGGCCATTGAATGAGTTTTAGCAAGATATAGAAACATTTATGCTCCTGGAGCTATAGATTATTAGTCATTCAGTTATCTTTAGCAGTCTATAGAAATTTGAATGCCTCTAAAACTACAGACTGGAAGCCATAGAATCAGTTTTAACAAGCTCTAAAAAAGTTGATGCTCCAGAAGGAATTGAATATTAGTAATACAGATATTTTATCTGTCTATAGAAATTTGAATGCCTCTAAAGCTACAGACTAAAAGCCATATAAGCTGCTTTAATTGGCTATACAAAAGTGCATGCTCTCGAAGCTATAAACTAGTAGCCATACAGACTGCAAGCCAAATAACATGTTTTAGCTGGCTATAGAATATTGTATATACCAAAAGCTATGGACCAGTAGGCGTACACGCTTATATGAAAGAACATATATTGTCGGTTGGAATCTCTCGCGCGACTAGTACTCTAGCTTTATTAAGAGTTCTGTGCTGTATGCAACGAGAAACCGCATGTCATCAACTACAACGCTGCACGATAAATGGATTGCGTCACAATCTCGTATACCTGGTGGGAACCCTGTCGCCGCATGGAGGTACGCCTGCGGAGAGTATCTCCGACCTATGATGGTTTTAGTCGTGGGGAGTGCTGTCCAATTTTCAGTTTTTTAGGCATCGAATTAAAAATAGACGTCCGAAGATATAGAGCATGACACACATGCACATACCCACTTGTGCACGCACAAAAACGCACGCACGCACATACACACACACACAGGCACGCGCGAGTGTTTCTATAGCTGACCTTAGAAAATGCTAAAGATTGCAATACTTACATTACGGCCCCGGAATTAGTCCTTAAGTTATCGACGTCTATAGCAAGCTGTATCTTTTTGGGCCAGACGTCTATAGCCGCCCATACATGGGATTTTCTATAGCTGGCCATAAACTTTTGTACACAACCACAGAAAATGTTAGACTGCAGTACGTAGGGGGCCATAAGCCTATAGAATACGTTAAAGAGATCTATAGAACAGTCTATAAAAAAACCTTAAGACTACCATAGGAATGGCTATAGCTTTTTGGGCCAAATATCTATAGCCGACAATACAAAGAATTTTCTATCGTTGACCATAAACGTTTATACCTGACCATACACAATGCAAAAGTGTTCAGTAAATAGGGAACCATAAGTTCATAGAACAGGTTAAAGACTTCTATAGAACAGACTATAGAAAAACCTAAAGACAGTGATAGAAGCGGCTATAGATATTTGGGCCAAATTTCTATAGCCAACCATACAAAGGATTTTCTATAGCTGACCATAGAATATTTTTGTATGAGTGATGACACTTGCTACTGCTGCTAGCAAAACAGCGAAACGATTGAACATATTACAAAATGTAACGCCCTTCAACCACCAGTGCACGATTCCTACGCACGGGTTCGAGACGCATGGGGGTTCCGGGCATCAATGGCAGGCAACATTATAAGACAGTGGAAGCAATATTGGTGAGAGGCGCCTTCAAGATTGGTGGAAAAGGACAAGCGACTAGTGTTCGACTGCGCAGGATAAATATTCAATTATCATAACAAATATTGAGCACTAAACGTATTACGCGCTAGGTGGAACTTCACAACAGCCGGTAAAAGGGGGATACTAATAATTATCTGTCTACCTGAAGAACCTCTCTTGCTTCGTGGCGGCTGGGTACTTTAGTGATGGCGCTGTGCTCTGCAGAGCTTGTTGGGTCAACTTTGTCGGCTCTCAACTGCCATTGCCTCCGCCGTTTTATGCGTAGCAGTATCCCTGTGCGCTTTTTCTGTACTTCATGATTTTCTCAATGTGCACTGTGAGTTAGAATACGTAGACCCCGTCAGGTTTACTGTTTGACACCCGGGTGCCAACGTTTGTGTTTGTGGGACGCCGTAGTAGAGGACTCCAGAAATTTCTACCACCTGGGGTTCTATAACGCCAATTGACATTGCTCATGTACACGACCGCGCGTCGTACTTCCACCTCCATCGAAACGCGGCCGTCACTGCTGGAATTTTGATCCAACTCGTTGGATTCAGCATTCAAGCGCCGTAATACTTTGCAATCGCGCTCGGCGGGATTGGAAGATGCTCTGATTGCTTCAAAGCACTAGGCTAGTGCTTATGTGTGGCTTGGTGCCTCGTGACAACCACAGACAAAGAATTGCGGCTCTCGCCGTAGGGATATGTTGAAAAAAGATCAGTACGGAAATTAACTGGCGCGAATGCATGAATGATCGGACCATGTCGTCTGAAGATGAGAGTTTTGGGTCAATTAATGACACCATGCATGGGCATAGGTGGGCTTCTTTTTTTGAGTTGCTCTATCCGCGCAGCGCACTTTTTTGTATTGCGAAAATTCTTGACTACATATGTTTACAGAATGATTCGGCCAGAAACAACTTTCGTTTTGACAGCATATATCTTGGATTTGCTGAACGTATAGTGAAGACAAAGTGTATGGGATGATTCGGGTACAGTGAGTATTTAGCTGAGCTTACTAGCTACGAACGCTTTCACTATGAATTCGGCTTTTATATCATTCGCACCATCTTTTTACCGAATGATCGTTGTGAAAAACATGAGAAAGAGAGGAATAATCACGAAGGCTTCATGACGCGCGTAGGATGCGTATTTCTGAAGATATTATAATGTGTATTTTCATATGCTGAGCCTTTCCAGCCTGATTCTTCTGGTGCAAATGCATGTTTTTATTTTCTGTATGAGCATTAGTTATGCGTGAACCTCGAGCTTCTTAGTCTTTCATATCAGTTAAGAACGATGTGCTCGATATAAATAATCGGCTTAACTCGTGAAGCAGCAGAGCTCTATAATGCTGAGTGGTTGGTAAAGAGATTATAACGTCCATTCCCGCTTCAGACCTGCAGTGGCAAAAAACTATTGTTAGTTTAGTATAAACATTTTTTTAGGGAAATGCTTTATGTGGTTAGGGACCTTTGCGACGCAAGGTTAACGCTGAGAGGGCCAACTCCCAATCCGCCCACGTTGTTTGTTACGGATTTTGGGTTTGTTTTCTTGAACAGCCGCTATCGTGGGATGAAGGCCAGCGTTTATGCCACAAAACTTGCATTAAGGAAGAAAAGAATGCCTGCCAATATTCTCCAGCCTAACTGGTATCTTCTCTTTTTAAACGTATAAGCGAAGCTCTCTCCTTTATCCAGTCCTTTAGAGGGTCCCGGAAACGTTTGACACGGTAAGCGCTCGTGTTAAACTTTTACTCAGGGGTATTCTAACCATAGACACAAAGTTAGTATGATCGTCATATTATCAAAGCCACTGCGCACATTCCAATGGCACCGTTCTAGCGTCTAGGAGAGCTCTCCGCAAACGCATCTGCGTCTGCGGTGGAAAGCAGCGCGCGAGCCCCGTAGGTCTCCCAAAAGGGTGGTAATTTTTTTTACTGCACACACTAAGATAGAGCAAAAAGAGAATATATAGCGCACTACCGCAACGTGCGATACCCGCCCTACTTCACCGCGCTGTCCAGATGTTAGGCGACGTAGAGTAACACGATAATTTTCAGAGTACCGCGAAGGGCCTATAGCGTGCTGGCAACCATGAACAGCGCGGCCATGAAGCTTACAACTGCTCGAGGTGGGCTTCTGGTGCGGCTATATTCCGGTCAAACGCAGAGGACATTTTGAAAGCTACATGGCCTTTTTGACATTTTGACAGCTGCATTTGCCTTTGCAATGCCTTGAAGAGTACGGCAGTAACTTGAGAAATAGCAAAATGGGCAAACTGTGAACGGTAAGCTTGTATGGAAGGCACAGCAGCGGTCTGCATGCGGAACATTCCAGTATTGTCAAAGATCTCTTTCGATTAATTCGACACATAACTATTTAGTTGCGATTTTCATGGTATGTAATCACTCGCACTTTCATGCCTTCCTCGATTGCCACCGTAAATGATCACATTGAGTGATTCTTATGGCGATGTAGATGCCAACTGACTGCACGTCGTCGCATATGCGCGCGCACACTGTCACAAGCTCACTCGTGCCTGCTTGTTAAACCCTTTGTTGGCGCAATGCAAATCATTATAATTAATCATTACCACTCATCGCTAAGCATTTTTACTCATTTCCACTCATTTTCGGTCATTCAAGTTGCCTTACGCATTAGTTGTTTCGTATTCATGATGATACATCCCTAGTCGCTGTAATTATTATCACTCATCGCTTAGTTTTTCTCGTTTCCAGTCAGTTGTGGCCATTCAAGTCGTCATTTGACACATTGATCATTTCGTGGTTATAGTGAATCGTGCTTAGTCATTGTAGCCATTCCCACTAATAGCTAAGTATTTTTACACATTTCCAATTAGTTGCGGTCATTATAGTCGTAGTTTGACATACTCGTCATAACAAGTCATTAATATTCTTCATTGTTAGTCATTAACATTAGTCATTAACTATGTCGGTGTCAATTTAAAGCTTGTACTTATTACCAATCCCCATCAATCGTTTTCATTCTGCATCTCCTCCCCCCACGTCCGCTATTTGCGAGCGACACATTTGAGCGCAGATGTGACGCACAGACAATGCGCACAGATTTCCGCCAAATGAGCCAGCCTAAAAAAGCTTTCGCCCTAAAAACCTTTCAAAACTAATGCAGGTTGCTGCAGCCGAACGCGCTGTTGCCCGGCATTTTGCTGCTAAGTACTTCTTAGAAAAATCAATCCAAGAAACAAAACCCATATGCGAAATACAGCAATCTCCGCACAGTCACTGCGGCGAAAGCAGTTATGACTGTGTGTGTGGAAGCTTGATGGTAAAAGCGGGCCGCGGCGTGCCACGTGACCCATGCTGACCAATCGGTGGCGCAACGGCTTGGGGAACAGAATCGCTGTACTCTGAAAATGATCGAGTGATCCTAAGGTGACACAGCGAACAGCGGTGTCTGTTGCTGTTGACATGAATTGCGCCAAGCGCAGCCGTCATGTGAGCGCGCTACACATATATAAGAACGCTATAGTTGACACTGAGTCACCAACTTCGACCGCTGAGGCATCCGGACTTGCTTTCGCCATTGCTGTCAAGATTACCTTGGCTTTCATCGGGTGCAGCTTGTGCTTCGCCCTCCTGGCCGGGGAAACTGCGCCCGACTTTCCACCACGCGATGAAGACGTCCCAACCTTCGCTGGCGGAGAAGGAATCTGGGGTCGTACATGAGGTCCGTCTGCAGACCCGGGCCCATTGCTCGCCATGGTGCCCAAGGTCCTCTGCAAAGATTGCAACCGAAATCGCGAGTACTGCCACTTAAGGCCGCAGAAGGACGACTGCTTGAAGCAGGCCTGCTGCAGGTCGAAGTGCACGGCAGTGGTGCCCGAACTCCTAGAAAAATCTGATGGCGAAGGTTGTTCCCCAAAATCTCAGCGGGAGCAAGCGTCGCGAGCCATCCGCGGTTGTTCTTCTTCTTCGTCTCCTTCCTGGCGTTGGTTCTTTATTCCTTCTTCTTTTTCTCGCCTGTTGCCACATAGAGGGGGCAAACTCAGCTTCTTCAGTCTTCTTCAGTTCTCCAAAATGAGCATAAACAAAAATGTATAGAGTATTTGTGTCTACTCTTCAGGTGCAGCTTGAGCGTTACCTTTTTCTTTCGCACCTTTGTCTATTTTTCAGCAAGCAATAAAAGCTCTTTACCTGCTTACCATCCTACATCTCAGTTTATGGGCGCCTACTCTTGCCCAACCTTGAATATTTATTGCCGAGACCCAAAGTATTTTGCTGAATAGACCTTTTGACTGCAGTGAGCGCGATTTCTCCCACCACGAATACTCTGAAATACACGCGACGAATCAGCGGCCCCATACTAACCGGCTTGCCAGGGTGGCAAGTATCCTGTCATCAGACACTGCAACCCATGACTGTCTCAGCTGCCTCTGCATGGTTTTCGAGAAAAATAGTGACGAGATTGTACAGCACATCTGCGAAGAGTATAGGATGGTCAGTCACATGATTTCCAGGAGACGCTCTTTATATCCTCGCCCAATTGAGGAACGAATCACTGCTACATTGCACTATTGACATGTGCTGCCTTCCAGGTTGTGTATTGGATTTGGTCTCTGACATGTCCAGAGAAGCATTAGTGATGCCCTTCAGCCATTTCGTAGCCCTAAGGGTTCCACCTGTTATGATCTACACCACAAATAATCAGAGATTTGTAAAGGCTTCCTGCGATTTTCACTGGCTGCGTAAAACGCGGTCCATCGAGCAGGTAGCTGGGCACGTGAGGAACACCAGGCTGCTCATGGGAATGGCTAATCAGAACCTAAACTTTCCTCTAAGTTAAATTTTGTAAAAAGCGGGCATTCGGTCTGAGGAAGTGAAGCCTGTGTTGGCTTACGTGGAAGCCACGGGCAATAAACTCTTGGGCGATCACCTTTATTGAGTCGAATGTCACCCTCTGGCATTCTGCTGGGCCGCAGGGTTGCGTTCAACCGAACCATGCTCCAGCTGACGAAACCCTGTCAACAGTGCGAGCGGAGGCATTTCTCCGATGACATAGTGTGGAAATGTTCTCACCCTCGCTGGTTTGGACCCAATATAGCTTACAGAGCACTACCGATTCCCCTGCAACCGAATGAATGTTAATGGCATACAAACACTAGAAACTCGAAGGAAGCTTTTGCGATAAAAATTTCTCTTTTTGTTGAAAACTTATACGTTATCAATGAGCCCGGACCTTTACATAAAACCACTAGTGACGCGACCAACGAGGTATCGTCACGCCCAGTCCTTAACACCTTATCTTGCCAGACGAAACTTGTTTAAATATTCTTTTTTTCGGCGTACAATAGCGGAGTGGAACTAGCTTCCTTTGAGTGCACTGTTGACCACTGAAAGCATTGCCAGTTATTTATAAATACGTTTCAATTTTGTATGTTCAGTTCTGGTGATAAACTGCGTTGAATTTGCTTTGTGTGTATGTGTGTGAGAGAGAGAAACAGACAGAGAGTTCGAATCATGCCGCGTTGTCTTTGGTTTGCTGATCTTTTAAGTTGTGTGCGGAATGTTGCCTTGTTTCCTATTGCATTGTATTGCCCCTCCTGCCTGGGCCTACTAAGGCTGGTAGTATCAAATAAATAAATAAATCCGGAAATCCGGCAGCGAAGCACGGTCTCTGCGCTCCAGTGGAACATGTTGCGACGGGTGGAAGGGGCTACTCTAGGTCAAGGCCTGCCAGCCAGCTTGTAACGCGGCGGCCCCCACCTCCCCAGACTGCACACCCGGGACAGAGTGACCTGCTTTTTCTGATGGCAAAATTCTTTTTTTTTCAATTTAGCAATCGCGAAATATACCCACAAGCATCGGCTTATCCACAACATTTGGAGACGACGGCTGAAATAGTATATCCTGCAGCTTCGTTCGGCTCACCACTTGAAGAAATGACACACCATTGAACTCAACATTGGCGACGTTCGCTTTTCACATACTCAAAGTATTCTAAGACAGTTATGAAAAATAGCACGAGTAGTTTCATCATGATATTGTTTCTACAATAAAACTTTCAATACCGGATTTGTCACAAAGCAATGCAGAAGTTTGTGGAACGAAACTAAACAATCGACATTTCGCGGCTGGCAGTCTGTTAAATCGTTCGCGTAGCGAAGAGGACTGTAGATAAGGAAGCAGCAGGAGCACTTGTGCTTGCTTTTTGTCTTTATTTCTTTGGGGGAAGGGGGGGGAGGGGTGTCGCCACTTTGACCTGGTGCGCTCCAAGCATTAAAAAGCCCCTTACCTGCCTTCCATCTTAGATCACAGTCCGTGAATGTCTATACGCGTGCTCTCTTGAAAATTTACTCCGCCCTTCCATTTCTGTAAACCGAATTGCCGTTTAAAAGTTTGGACAAGTACAAAGCTTAACAAAATATTAACCGAATTTAGATGGTTTGGCTTTAAGTGGGAAAGAAAGCACTATGTCTGTCAGCTTTGGGTGGGCGCCTAAACTTGCCGTGAACGGCATACATTAAGAGGTACATGCTTGTTCCATTTGAACGCTTATAGCAATCCATGAGCGAGTGAAGTTGGAGGCTTGTTAACCATAGAGTTCCTTACACTAACTAGAGGGAAAGCTGAGGGCGCTGCACTTCAGCCAGCATGGGCGCGCTAAGAATCATGGGCCGGTGTGCTACTTGTTGCGGGACAGTCGGTTTTTCTCGGGTACGTGGAGTGGCGTTACTGCGATGTTTCTTTTTCGTCATCATCATCATTTGAAGGTGCGTACATAGACCGCGAAAGCCATAGTAGCGAAGGCTCAAAAGCAGACGTCGCCAATAAATGGTTTTTGTTTCCCAAAATTCCACTAAAAACTTTCTTAAGTGATTGCCCAACCATAAATATTTTCATAACGTTTTTTTATTTCAAAGTTTGCCTATTAAGTGCGAAATATTGGTATTTGTGCTGCTCAAAACTAAGCCAATAGGAGAAAGAGCCATCGCTTATATTGGATAAATATCACACTGACATGCTGTTCCTCTCTCTCTTTACAATTTATAGTCACAATATTCAATCTTAGGGCATTATTTACGGTAGAACAACGTTTATCTTTGCATTAGTTTTGGCCAAAAGTTGTAGTTCTGCACTCGGTAGCTCACCGGCCCATGATGCTTTGAGCGCCCATGGTGGCTGAACTGGCCGTCTGGAAACTCCATGTAAACGCCCATAGACGGCAGCACAGCTTTCCCTCTAGGTAAGAGTAAGAAACTCTATGTTGGTAACAAGCCTCCAATTTCACTCGCTCATGGATAACAAACAAGGAGCGAAAGTGTGCGAGACCACCAAGACAGTAGCACAAAAAACGGTTGCATCACAATGTTGATGCAAAATTACGTTTGTTCAAAAGAAATAAGCAATTCTTAACGATTTTCGCAAAACCTATGCAAAACTTTGCTTTAATGCTAAAAATACAAATTTCATTTACTTTTTCTGTCATGCAACACGTAAATGTAGGCACTCTAAAAATACACAAACGTGTACAGACACTTGCCAACATTCTGTGGCATGGAAATTCTGTTGCAATAATTGTCGTTGGCTTAAAAAATAGACATCCTTCACGCTGTTTTTCACCATTGGTCCCCGGCTATCGGCACACTGCGCACCTAATTCTGAAGTGACATGCGCGCCACTAGCGGTGGCGTGCGCGTCGCTATCATGAAGGCTAGAGCAGTCGACGGCGCCCGCAAGGCTCTCCCGTGCTTTGCGCGTCGTCACGAATGAGCTCTGTGCTTCTTTTTAAATCACAAATGCAGCACAAAAATAGCCGCACACACAGCTGTGTTGCAGGCTGCCGCTATAGTGACATGAAATCGCCTGATGGAACCAAATTTTACCACTTCCAAACTCGGCATTGGGAGACTGAACCAGAGCAGCTCGCCTTGTTCTTATGGAAAGTATGTATGAGATCCGTTTTTCTTTTATGGACATGATGCTGTAGAAGCAGGCCCTTGGTGAAATCTTAAAATGCACAAAAGGGACGTTTCTTGGCATATGCCGTGCATGCCGCACTTACATGACTTTGGACAGAAACGCTGTAGATCGTTCATTGCGTGCGCGCAGCAGACCACGCTGCTTATTTGTTTTTATGTTTACCTCTGCAGCGAAGAATAAACGGATTGGGTGCCGTCGGCGAGATCCAAGATATGCAGCAGCCATTTCGGGGGAAATGCAAAATTGAACGAAGAAGAAAATCGTACCCGTCCTACGACCCAAGTATTTTCCCCCCAGTCCACAAAAAAACAAGTGCACATCGTTCTTACGGATGCTATCACAGGCATGTTTGTTTATGTACTAACTCTGGATTCGTTGTTGTTCATAAACTGTTGTGGCTTCGATGTTGGATATTAGTTCCGAGAACGCGCAATTGGTCTGAAGAATGACAACGGGCCCATGAACACAAGTGCGTCGTACAATACGCCTGCAGTGATGACGGCAGGATCTGTGCATCGCTTGAACCATTTTAAAGGTACTGCGCCTTTGTACTAAATTTGTTCCGCTTTCGGAGCGGCGAAGTTTTGTTCCGTATGGTCAAGCGTCTCTTCGTTTGCTCTGTGATCACCCTTCTCTTGTTTTTTTTTTTTTTTTTTAATTCAGTTTGTACTGACGAGAAGGCTGGGTGCTTCTCCGGAAAAGTTCTGCTTCTGTCCAATAAATGGCAACGCAAATTGCATATGTATATGACAGTGCTTGTTCAGAAACAGCCGTACTTCGACGGTTTTAAAGCACTTTGCTGCACTGAGTACTCCATTACTTCACTGCAGTGTCGTTTCAGATGTTTTCCTTGCTTTTAACTGTTGTTCCACATGCGACGCAAAGGCTCAACGTACATTGTGTTTAGGACAAGCTTTTTTTTGCATGAATTTGAAGCATACACTCCCTTTTTTGTTTCTAGCTTCACCATTTTGTGTGCACAGCACGACAGCATCTAGGATATTCAAATTTGTTTTTGTTAACATGCTATTCATAACGAAAGAGTAGATCTATAGTCCGAAACGACTTGAAGTGAAGAGCACAATGCGCCGAGCTTTAAGAAACACTACGATATGTGCAGGCATTGATTGTTTGCTTTCTTTGGTAGAGTGTCTCTTCGTTTCCTGTTATCACATTTCCCTTTTATTTTCTTAGACAGCTTGTTTCACTTTATATGCAGCCGATCGGAAGGAGACAGGAAGCGGTCATGGCGATTAGAGAGAAGACAGTCTTCCCTCAACCGAATTCAGATTCGTGTCGGCCAATAGACCCAAATTTTGTAGCGCTTTTTGAATTTGAATATCTTAGATTTCGTTGTGCTGTGCACAGAACAGTAAAGCTAGAAACGAAAAAGGGAGTGCATGCTTCAACTTCATCAAAACTAAAAGAAGCCTGTCCGCAACACACAGTTCGTTCAACCTTTGCGTCCCGGGTAGAAGAACACCTAAAAGCAAAGTAAATACCTGAAAGCACACTGCAATAAAATAATGGAGTGCATTCTCATCTCCGCAAAGCGTGTTAAAAGCGGCGAAGTACGGCTATTTCCGCAAAGGCCCTACGCTCCTGTCGCAGAACTCGGAGTCACATGAGGTTCCGCGTTCTTAGGTGGACACTGTTTTGTGAAATACATAGCAATCGTTGTAGCATTTGATGTTATGAACAAGAACATAACTTCTCTTGAAAAGCACCCAGCCTCTACTTCGGTCATCGTGCATGCCCTTATTACATACCACCACTTTGAGTAAACTCAAATGTCTCCAAGTGTAGAGACACAAAACCAGTGGTGCTTCCATTACAAGGGTAGATGCACGCTGAGGTATTTATTTTGTATTGCACCCAATAGTGCCATAACTTTTATTTCAGAGGGCTATGGCGGGAGAGCATCGGAAGCGACCATAATAGTAGCACCAAGTTTTTATCCCTTCTGAAGTCTGGTGATGCCCTAGTCGACAAAGCTTTCCAGGGAATACGCACTGACGTGAGTGTGCAACAGGAGACACTTGTGATACCGCCATTTGCGACGAGTGCACAGTTCAGGGAATCGGAAGTCGATGGCACATAACAAACAGCATCAGCCTGCATTCACGTGGAAAGAGACATACAAAGACAGACGATGTTTATTATCCTATCACAAAAATATTCTCATGACCTGACAGGGTATGTCGATGACATTGTTTACGTTGTCGCTGCGATAACCAACCTGTAGCCTGGAATTTTATCAAGGCATGAAAGCTATGTCTCACAAGGCACTTTATTTTGGTTGGTGTATGTAAAGCCATGGATGGCATTGAACGTGTGCCCTGTCTGTTTTGCAATTTTCATAAATAAATAAATGATAAAAAACGTGGTATTTTATTGAAATAATGACTTCATCTGTGCAGATTGTAGTAACTCTTCGAGCACTTCAAATACTTGGTGAAGTAAAATTCCCGAAGCACAGGAATCGCTTCGGCGAGGTAGTCTTCATCTCTTGAAATTTTAAGTGTCACGCAATCTGCTTCAATGTTAACATAAAAGCAGCACTTTTGGAGCTCGAGGACGTGCAAGGAAAAATTTATTTGAGCCTATTACATGTGCTGTTTAGTTCAACACTGCCCTTACTTTCCAAATAAGGCAGAAGTGTATTCTTCAAGCACTTGTCAGGCGTCGGCGGCTGAATAGGCACTTGATTTTAAAAGCACAGCTTTTTTCTCGATTCCCCTGCACTGACAAATAGCTGAATTACATTTTGTAAGTTGATAAGATAGGAGAATGAGGATATCAGGGTAAATATTCCACTACAGATAATTGTACACTTAATTAAAGATACCGTCTGGAAAGAACGCTAACCACGGTTTCTTGAGTGAAACTAAGCCGAAAAATGACACCTAAATGCCGTGTTCCTTCTCGGAGGCTTTGCGGGATTTGCCCTCCATTGCAATTCCATATCGTACGCTTGGTCCTACGAATTCTTGTTAGAAAATGGGAGACCTCGCTTTTTGTTCAATGTTTACTGAATGGCAGCATATTACTCAGTATGGCTTAAAAAAACACGCCTGTAAAATTTGTAGGGCTTTTTAAACGGAGGTATATTTACATGGGGTTGAGTGATATGCCTCGCTGGGAGGAACTGTCTAGCCTAACATGGCGAAATGATCCTATAGCCTAAGCAATGACATAGATGACCGCTTGGATTACTGTTAGGATCGGGTACACAGTTTGCGAAGAATATTGGAGCCATTAACCTACCAGACAGCCCACCCTGCCCGTTCTATTCACGTTCGGTGATATAGAGAAGTTGTTCGCGAAATAAAACGTGTCATAAGGATGACGCGTCCAGCTAATAATCACGGTGATAGAAAAGTGAACCAAAAACTATCTTCGAAGATTCATTGTAGAGATATTAAACCAGCATTAAGCGTTCAACCTCACAG
This sequence comes from Amblyomma maculatum, assembly GCA_023969395.1. NCBI lineage: Eukaryota > Metazoa > Arthropoda > Arachnida > Ixodida > Ixodidae > Amblyomma > Amblyomma maculatum. Next base: position 15,962 of record JAJIZL010026164.1, read on the forward strand.
AACCGCGAACTTTACCACAGCACAGCAAAAGTTCAGCAGAGCCGTCGAGCAGGCTAAAACGGAGGAGACGCTCCATGAGGCAGGTAGCAGATGAAATGATGAATGCGAAAGAACGGCTTGGCCTCAAACGGTTTTTTAAAGCAGCGTGTCGGGTAATGCAGCTTCCGCGGTGTCCAACACTATCAAGTGCGTTGAGCTAGTCTCAGACGGGCCGAGTGAATCAGAAACCGATTGCGAAGCGACACGGGCCAAAATCTAAACCTTCTCTGGTCCATACTTGTCTAACTGCCTCACGGTCGCACGTCTTTTCGTGGAAAGGCGATGGTACACCTGTTGCACTAAATACATAATTATTCACGGCCGCGTAGCTAACAGAACTCAATCCCACACGTTTACTACAGATGATGATTGTCTACCTTAGTTCCAGTTAAGCGCGGGATCCTTGCTCGCTTCCACTGCTGCTTGTCGTCCAGCGTTTTTTTTTTTTTTTCGAGAGCAGCGAGATGCTGTCAGGGGTGATGACAACATGCTCCTCGTAAACCTTTCGTATCCATATCTGCAAGGCTGGGTGATAATTAACACAATATAGTTATCTTTGATGTCCTGTCACTAATTCTGGACATTTGTACTAAATATTACATATAAACTGAGCAAACCTTCCGATTAAATTCTGCTTCGTGAGCATAAGCTTAGTGCAGCTATCTCCATCGCAGTTATCTTGCAAAAAAATCTGTGGTACTCCCATGCTGTACACACTCAGTCAAAAAACTATATTCTTTTCTCCTCCGTTTTCGTCTCAACAGACGTTGTGTTGCAACCTGCATTCTCTCCCGCTTCTAGAAGCTCATTCATTGGACATATAATGTCGGCAATGTATTGTCCCACATACCAACGTGGCAATCGCTTTGTACTTCTGTAACATAATAGATACGAGCTCCAACTTTGACAAGTAATGAAAGTGTCACGCCTAAAAATAGTTGTCACCTCAGTTAATGTGACGAGGTCTGAAGTTTTGGCTCAAAAGCAAAGTTTTTCAAATTACATTCCTAGTTATGCCGCCTGGACGTCTTTGATAGCTTCGGGTACAACTTTTAAATGTTGGCACACCCTATGGTTGCGGGTGGCTTATTTCTGATAACGTTTCACGTCGCTCCAATAACACGATCACAGAAGGAGCGTGTTTACATCCACCAGCAACACCTGCCTTGCAGCTGCAGTTCGCGAAACTAGCTCTCTGCTATAAAAAAATGTTTCACTGATTGAAAACATTCCACAGACGCTTGTCTGGTTAAGAAAGAAATTAAGGGCTTGTCATTCCCTACAAAACGCATTTCCTTTCCGTATGTAAAATATGTCAGTCAATTTTAGCCTTGCCGCTTATCTTAATAAAATATGGATTACAATTTTTCACATGAACTAGTTTCTACCTTTGAGCAATTGCTCTCTTAGCCCAAAAAGAAGAGAAAGGCGTTGTTTGCAAGTTTCCTCACTCGGAACGTGTGGCGTCTTAGTTTGGTGAAATCAAGAAATTTCCCCAAAGCATGGAACAGCCCAAGGCGGGCATTGTGCAAACGAGTAGAGACCGTAGCGCGATGGTCTCACAATGCGATACATTCCATTGCAAGAATGGCATGAAAAAAAAAAATGCGCCGGACACAGAGCCACGCTTACACAGGACGCTCTTGCTGCAATGATAGCAAGCGCGAGGAAACGAAACTGTACCCAGGATCCTAAAGGCTACATTCTGTGACCCGGCGTATTATTAATCGCGCGATAAAAGAAAGGTAAGCTGCAACTATTCGGCATCCTGCCCCCTTTCTTTCCGCTGCCCACAACTAGGGTGCCTATGATATTAAATACAAATTTCTGTGGCCGGCAACATTCCTTGACTTCCTCTTTGATCATTTTTAATAAATGACCATCCGCACCACCAAGAACTTGCTTGCAGTTATACCTGATAGAGGAACCGAGGATAGGTTCCGAAACGTCGCGTGTTTGTTGCCGTTCCTGTCAATAAAACTTTAAGTTGCAAGAATTTATCGGTAATCCGGGAAGGTTTTTACATTGAATAAAGCTAGCAGTGTAACAGTCAAGATGCTAAAAACCAGCAGATAAATATAGTTCTTACCTTTATTTCACGGTTTTTGATGGCGCACTGACGCTTGTCTGCACTACGCACCGGGGTGTTACATGGACCTCAACACACGAAATTATCTCCTTCACCTCGTGTACATGACCTGCTTCAAAAAGCTGCGTTCCTTTCCTGGTATTTGCACCTCAAAATAATTTTTCAATCCCATTAGCAGCTCAAAAGCCCGCCCTTACAATCAGCGGCACACTGGTAGGAGACAACTTACTCGTAGAGACGCGGAGGGAGCCTTCATGATAGGGACGAGGAACCGGCCCCGCTAGGCGCTGAACCACGGCCGGTCTCGAAGGAGAACGCGCACTCTTTCTTACGGCCTTTTCAATCGCCGCGGGAACAATGGGAACGTTTCTCTTTGAGTTACGCTCTCCCTCGCCGCAGGGGGCGCGACCTGCTCACTGTTCGCTCCGCATCTGCTTCAGCGGCGACGGGTGGCTTTTGCCTGGTTTCGCGCTGTCGCTCCAAGCTTTCGTGGTGAGTACAGCCCCGAAATGAAAGAACACAGAATGTAGATGCTGCAGTGGCATGTCGTCAACGCACTACACACGTGAACGGAGTCTCTATATAAAAAACACTGTCGCTCAGCAAGCGTTCGGCAAGCATATGAAGTACATTGCGGCATTGTAGCTATGTGTGTCCATTTTAACCCTAATTTTTCCCAAGCCTGTAAAGTACAGGAATAAAACAAACTGAATGAGTAGTGATCACATCGAAGCTTCTTCAAGGCTAACATGGCAGCAACTCGTATGCAACAGCAAAACCGTCTTGCAGCGCTAGGTGCGAAACCATCCATGTAGCACAGATGAAAATAATTTCATAAAAATATACTGTAAATTGCAAAATGCTTGCATGATATAAAGTGTTTGTATAACAGTCAAAGTAAACGTTGTAGGTTTGAGTTTTAAATGTTATTAAAGTTCCTATATTAGCAATTGTGTTGTATTATAATCATTGTTTTTTAATTTTGCAAATAAACATTGCTTTAATGAAATGTTTAATGATATAAGCTTAGTATGAAAACTATAAAAAATTGTTTTCATATTCATGACATCACTTCTGCTGGAAGTTGTGCAGTGGCTTATTTATTTACTTATTTATTTATTCAATATAGCCCTAAAGGCCCTCATACGAGGGTAATAAATGGAGGGGGGGTCCGTGTAAAAAAGAAACATGTAACAGAAACATTATTAAAACGCAAATAAACAATAAACAGGCTAAATATAACATGGGAAAATAATTAAGCACCAGAGAATAAAGAAACAGGTTATTGAAAGCAATTGAATACAAAGTATAGGTTTAAGAAAAAAATAAAGATAACAGAAATGAACGTACTACAGCGTGTAAGCATTGCCAAAAAAAGAACATTTCAAATATCAACGTCGCTGTGGATGAGATCGTGAAATGTGGAGGCGTTAGATTCAATGGCTATGTGTGCTTGTAGATCGTTCCACTCTATGATAGTGCGTGGTATGAATGACTTCGCAAATGCAGATGAACGACACGCGATGCGCTTAACTTTGCGCTGATGGTCGAGCCGTGAAAGAAGGCTGATGGTGATAGGAAAAAATCGTGGTGGAGCGATGTATGGTGATACTGTTTATGGAAATGCCCTTACAAAAATGGATATTGAATTTCTGTTATCCACGTAATGTGTTTTTGATGGGTCATCAACCACTCAAAGGAGATTCAAGATTAGATGTGTTTTAACATCATATCCGCAGCAGACTTTCCTTTGAGATCACACATGAAGTTTTGTGCTTGGAAAACGCAACAGTATTTTTGGGTAGGATCTAATGTGGAAATACATTGACTTTCTCAAATGAGGAAATGTATACATCACTAAGTGAATATATATTATTTCTTTGTTAACTGCACACTTTCAGAGCCCTATGTTTTCATTTCTGATTAGCATATGTAGGATGTTGCCTAAGAAACAATTTTTATGTGTTTTAACATGAGATCCGCAACAGACTTTCATTTGAGATTACGCAAGAAGTTTTGTACTTGGTAAACACAACAGTATTTTTGTATAGGAGCTAATGTGGAAATACATTGACTTTCTCAAATGAGGGAAATTATACATCACTAAGCGAATGTATATTCTTTACTATGTTTTCATTTCTGTTTAGCATGCCCTGTAAAAACAAAAAACAACTTTTTGGACATTTGTTTCATTCAAAACACGCTTACACCCTGCGTCTTGGGTGTTTGTGGCATTGCAAACCACTTCTTGCGAAGCGAATGGGTGCTGTGGTTGGACAATATGCTTGAGGGTGTTACGGGCAAGGATATTGTTGTGTACGCGAACCGACGCACTGCCACACCGCCTCCAAGCAAACGGACGCAAGGCCGCTCCATTTCCAATGCCTCCTTGCACCTGCGAGCAGGCCGTTTTGGAGAGACCAGCAGGGGTACCCCGGCCTGCGCCGACGTCGACGCGCGGACGTAACCCGAGCCGTGCGTTAACTCGGAACTGGACCGTCCTGGGAGCATGTGCGCAACCAGGGCACGAGAAGCAATGCCTTCTTTATAATGCATGATATTTTGCGTGTTTCTTAAGCTTTCGAGCTCCTTGCTCTGCGTATAGATTAGCCGAGCCCTCAGTCATCGCAACGCTTCCCGAAATGTTTAGATACAAATAAGATTTAGTTATCAGTAAAATAGTGTTGGCGCTGCTGCGCTTGCCGGTATTGAAGCTTGGTCGCACTTTTTTCCTTAAAGGTTCGTGCTACAGCTCCGTGTTCAGCGAAAATTACGCCCAAGGTAGGAACCACCGAAGAGCCAGCGCTGATAAATTTGCCAGCGATGCCAAACTGGACATGTTAAAATGACTGCAGTGGACAAAATAGTGCGCATAGGTATCTAGAACATTAGATGCAAGTTCTAAAGGTCAAGAAGTTGTAATTGTTAGAGCAGCCGCAATGGCCTGTACACTTCGAAACATGCTTCGAAACATTATGTCCCAATCTTATGAATGCAGTCCAGACATAAGAAGCAAATACGTTACCGATGTTACCAGTTCCCCGAGTGGCTGAGTGGTTAGCGTAGAAAGCTACGGAGCAAGAGGTACCGAGTTCAAATCGCGCCAGACGTGCAGTTTTTTTTTTCGCTTAGTTTATTTTTTTTTTATTTTTTAGCTTTTTTAATGTAGTTGAAGTGCTTCGCTACGTTTTAGCTTTTACTTTTTATCCAAAAGTGAAAGCCATCAGGTGCTCATTGGTCAACACTCATGAACAGCACACAAGAAATGCACACATTAGGTACCAACCAGAAACACGGTGACCAACTTTCTTGTGAAACTCATCAAAAATGCATCAAGAAAATGTATAGAAATGTTAATGTGCATGATGAGGAATGTAATTAACATTAAATCAGAAACTCATTAAGCTTTTTTGTAAGGGTGTGCTAGCCGTGATAGTTTGCGGCGTAAAGACAAGTCTTCTAATTCGGCGAGATTTTTTAGGACAGTGACACTGGTAGTATGTGAGTAGTCAGAATGAATAAAACGCGCAGCATGGTTCTGCAAGGACTCAATGTTAGCTATGAGATAGGCTTGTTCAGGACCCCAGATGGCTGATGCATATTCAATCTTCGGACGAATGAGTGTGAGGAACGCTAGTTTCTTCAGGTGGGGTGGAGCCTTTCTGAGGTCGTGCTTTAGAAGGCCGAGTGAGCGGTTGGCGGATGCTAAAGTTATATTAATGTGGTTGTGCCATGTTAAGTCAGATTGCAGATGGACTCCAAGGTACTTGTAGGTAGTAGCAAGTTCGACAGTGTTGTTATTTAGAAAATAAGTTGTGGGAATGCGAGCGCTGCGAGTAAAATACAAAAGCTTAGTTTTGGAAGTATTAAGTGGCATGAGCCAAGCTGTGCACCATGGGGTTGCTGCATCAAGGTCAGTTTGCAAACATTGTTGGTCAGTGATAAAAGAAATATTTCGGTATATTACGCAGTCATCGGCAAAGAGCCTAATTCGAGAAGAGACAAAGTTGGGTAGATCATTAATATATAATAAAAAAGGAGTGGGCCAAGGACGCTCCCCTGTGGTACCCCAGAAGTGACAGAGTGAGTGGAGTTGTAGTTAATAATGAAGGTGAACTGAAGTCTAGCGCTGAGGAAGTCCGCATTCCAAGTAATAACAGTTGGGTGAATATTCAACTGAGTTAGTTTGAGTATCAGCCTATGATAAGGAACACGGTCGAAAGCTTTTGAAAAATCGAGAAACACGGCATCAATTTGACCACCAGCATCAGTCGATGACTGCAAATCATGAACGAATCCGGTGAGTTGTGTGTCACAAGAGAAACCCTTGCGAAAATCGTGCTGGTATTTGAAAATTATGTTATTGTTTTCCAGGTACTTAAAAATTTGACTGTGAATGACGTGTTCAAGAAGTTTGCAGAAAGTATTCGTTAGTGGAATAGGGCGATGATTAACCGGAGAAGAACGATCACCGGTTTTGAAGATCGGTATTACTTTGGCAACCCGCCAGTCATGAGGTATGAGACCAGATGATAATGAATGAGAGAACAGAGCAGTTATTTTTGAACAAATGGAGTGCGAAGTGGTTTTGAGTATTTTATTATTTACGCCATGTTGGTCAGAACTGGTAGAAATCTTAAGATTATTAAGGGACACTAAAGACAGCCAAAGATGGTATGAAAATCTAATAAACTACATTTGGTGACACTGTCGCCACATATCCGGCAGCAAAAAATCGAGTAATTACTGAGATATTGCGATAAGAAGTTGAGATGTTTTCTTGTTCCCGCCGGTCGAATTCAAACTGTGCCTTCCGACTACGTAGTCGGAGTTGAGTGACGCACACTATGACGTAAGAGGAGACTCCGTGATAGCTAGCGAGCCGGCGCGGCCCGCGGCGTCGCATCCCTCAAGGGCCAACATGGCAACAGCGTACTCGCAATGACGGCCTCAGCCGAAATAAATAAAACGATGAAGAGAGCAATGTACCGAGCGATGGGCCCGTAAAGGAAGAAACAAAAAACATAGAGCGCTTGTAATGCACACTATTTTACATGTTTCTCAAGCTTTTGCGCTCCTTCTTGCACTGTGTATAAACAAACCGAGCCCTCGGTCATCGCAACGCTTCCTGACATGTTTACATACAAATAAGATTTAGTTACCAGCAAAATAGTGTCCTCGCTGCTGCGCTTGTCAGTTTTGAGGCTTCGTCGCACTTTTTTCTTTCAAGGTTTGTGCTACAGCTCCGTGTTCAGCGAAAATTACGTCCACGGTAGCAAAACATGACCGAAGTGCCGGCACCACTACATTTGCCAGCGCTGTGAAGTTCCACATGTTAAAATGGATCCAGTGCACAATATAGTGTGCATAGGCATTCAGAACATTAGTAGTTGCAAGACGTGAGAGCAGACAGCATGCTCCGATGATCAAGAAGTTGTAATTTTTATACCGGAAGCAGAAACACTTTATTGTAAATGGGGCCATGACATAAAAACTAAAAAATTTTCAAGGTTCCTGTAGTGCACCGTAGCCGAGCGGTTAGCGCCGAATGTTACGAAGCATGCAGTAGTTAGTTCGAGTCTTACCGCTGCTCGCGGTTTTATTTTTTTTTTTACAAATCGATTTTTTTTAACCTTTTGTAGTGTTTTCGGTGCTTCGTTTTTTTAGTTTTTACTTTTTAACTTTTTACCCGAGGCCCTTTTTTTCGCCGGACAACGAGCGCAATATATCGACGCTCTCCTTGGTATGAGCGGCAAGTATGCCCCTTTTGTTGACGACGCCTGCAAATAGCACGTTGAAGGTCTTGTTGACGCAGTATATGTTGGTCAGATGTGCCATGATTTAGTGAACAATTGAATGATAATGCGTTTTTCTTTCGGTACTTAGCATATGTATGCTTTTCGTGGCGTACGTAGCTGCAGTCAAGCGGCCAGGTCGCAGTCGAAGCGGCAACGGCGGCGATATGTTGGCGCAGAAGTGTGAACGAAGGAGCGTGTCGGCGGTAGCGGATTTCGCTCGCTCGTGCCTCCGAATGCTCAAATGGGAACCATCAAGGCGCATCTGCTGCTCCAAGCTCGTAATTCAGGCGCTGCAGGTTCAAACAAACTTTCCGAATGCGCACGAAATGCCTGAGCCGAAACATAACCAAAACTGATGTGGGCCTCTGTGGCGCCTCCAAGTATATTTTTGTATTTGCCTTTCAACGTTTACGTTGTCTTTTCGCCGTCGTTTACGTATGATAAAAGCGTGTTATCATGTTTGAGAAAAAACGTACTACCGCATTCAAACATGCAACGTAATTCGCATTTGTCAGCCTCCGGGATCCCTAGCGCGTCACGTGATTTGTAGTTGCGAGCCTCGGCCGTTTGGCTGTGGTGGCGATACCTGTATTTCTCTTATTCTTCTTTACTACCTTATAACAGCTCTGTTTTCAGTAAGAGTGGTCTTTTTGTAATCAGGAACTGGCATTCTATTGATGCAAACCCACTTCCTTTCTCTCTTTAGTGTCCCTTTAAGTAGGCATAATATACCAGTTTGACTGACTAATATTTCGGACATTGATATGTTAGGAAAATTATTTAAGCTGGGCACTGATGAGGTGTCTTCATCAGGGAAAGCGGAAGAGAATGAGTCGTTAAATAGCTGAACACAGTGGGCTTCAGGAACTGGAATCCCATCATTATCGGTAAGAATTATATCGGGATTGCTTTTTGGGTTTATCACTTTCCAGAAACGGCGAGGGTTATTTGCTAACATAGATGACAAGTCATTAATGAAAAAGCAGCGCCTGGTTTACTTGAGGGACGTTTGGTAAAGCTTATCGCATTCCTTGTATTTTTTCCACGCACTCAAAAGATGGTTCTTATCTGCTTGCCTGTAAAGGCGCTTCTTTTTATCACTTAGTCGACGAAGCTGTTGATTGAACCAAGGTGCACATTTATTCTCTTTGTAAAGATTGGGATGAAGTTATTGATAAGGTCAGTGAGAGTATCTTTGAAAAGTGTCCAATTTTCTTCAACAGATCGAGATAACAAATCATCCAGGAACTCCAGGGAAAAAAGATGCAGTTTGTTATTAAAAGACACATAGTCGCCTTTATTGTAGCATCGGATTTGTTTTGTTCTTATGTTCTTTACGTTGAAAGAGCAAGAAAGATTGTCAGTTATAATGGCATGGTCAGAAAGCGCATCCAGGTGATTTAAGTCGGAGCAGATGTCGGGATCGGTTGACACCACAAGGTCCAAAATGTTAGCAGAACTAGTTGAGGATCGCGTAGGCAAATGAACGAGCTGCTTTAACGAAAAAATCAAGACAGAAGTGGAGAAAAGCATGAGCTTCAGTGTTACTGGGAGGGACGACTAGTAAGCAACAATTAATGCTTGGAAAGTTAGTCGCCGAAGATGATCAACTTTTGGGAAAGCGCGTACACATCTTACTCACATTTCGAGAAAATTCTTGCGAAACGCCAGTCACTAGGTCGGGGGGAGGACAATAAAAAACACCGATTAAAATGTTAGTTGCTCCGCACCGCACTGAGACTAAAACGCTCTCGAGAAATGAAGTAACAGTGACTGAAAGAACAATAAATTTTTTTCTGATAGCGAGAAGGACGCCGGCTCCCCTACGAGAGTCCCTATCGCACCTAAAAAATTAAAAAATGACCCCTGTACAAAAATACAATCATCATGAACTGTATCACTAAGCCACGTTTCGGTAAGAGCTAGCAGTAATGCAGAACATGAATCAATGAGTGATGACAGCGCAACGCTCTTCGGCAAAACACTTCGGATGTTAGTGTACAGAAAGCACACAGTATTCACACGTGTAGATGGACGTCGGCTTGAAGAATGTAGTGAACTGTCGAGCGACTGACTGCGTGAGCAATGTCAATCCGCACTGCGCCGCGATACGTACACAGCATGATTAGCATCAGTGTTTCATTCATACATGTCATCATTGATAAAAAGCTTGTTGAAACTCAGACGCACTTTGCCGCCTTCTTTTTTAACCGTTTTACAAAACTGCAGTAGCTTGCGACGTTTGACACAGACGGCCTCGGAATAGTCCCGCGAAATGCTGAATTTTTGCCTTTTAGTTTGAAGCCCATACTAATGACTGCTTCTACATCCTTGTCGTTATAAAATTTAGAAATTATAGGACGACATTTGTCAGTCGAAAAACGACCCAGCCGATGAGCTCTAGCGATAGAAGAAGCAGTGATAGCAAGCATCTCGGTACAAAAGACGCTAAAGAGACGTTCCGAGGCTTCCCAATTTTACCTCATCAGAATCCTCGATACCAAAGAAAAGTACGTTTGACCTACGAGAGCGGTTTTCAAGGTCGTCAATTTTGTCCTGCATTTTACAAATTCCTTGATCAACATTCCTGGCTGCAGGGACATTTGACAACGATTCGACGTTTGACTCAAGCTCCTGGACTCGCTTGCTTAGGGCTTCCATCTCGGTTTTAAGCGTAATATGAGCACTTAGAGATTTGTTAAGTTTCGATGATGCTTGCATGACCAGCGTCTATACGCGTAACTACCTCCGCCAGATAATCAAGCTTGTCTTCCTGAGCTTTGGTCATAGGTCCGGGGTTAGCCTCAATATCGCCGCCAAGTAGCAAGAGACGTCGAAGGTACCCAAGTACAGCACGGAAGCGCTTGAAACAATGGGGGGGCCACGACACCGCTACAAGAGCAACGTCGTCGTCACGATAACACTGAGCATCATTGTAACTAACCTGGGAGTACATGACGATTGAGCGTTGTGCCACAAAGACGGTGCCGTGACCCGAAGGGGCGTTGAAGTGAGCGCGCTTATATGGAGGCGGGAAAGGGCGAGCGATGCTGTCCCAAGTTGCCAGCCGAAAGCGAGAAGTTTGGCAAGACTTGGCGGGAGCTGTGGCGGCGGACTTGATGGGAGGCTGTAGTTTGCTGATAGTTGGTCTAGAAAGGCAGCCGGTTCTTCGGGAGGTGGCTCGGCGAGCCAGAAAGGGTCAGCAGGCGATAGGCCACCCAGGACAGTGATAAGCAAAACCTAGAAGTACATGACGATTGAGCGGTGTGCCACGAAGACGGTGCCGTGACCCCTTGGGTTCACGGCACCGTACGCAGGAAACATCTAAAGCGTAAAGAAGGACACTCACACTAAAGACAGATTTCAAGCCATAGCAATCCCATTGAGGCTCTCTTCGGGACAGTAAGGGCAATTGTGTGGAAGGAAACGGCATGCTAGATGCGAGGGCGGTAACAGATAGTAGCCCTTGATTACATTGTCAAGACAGACGTTTCATCTGAGAGCAAAATCAAGGCACCTTGCGTCGATGCCAAAAAAAAATCATTTCTGCTGTGCCGCAATCAACCGAAGAACTGAAGGAAGTGATGGCATCTCCTGCCATCCCATTACCTATGGTGACATATTCCGGTTTACCTTACGTTGTTGAATATATCGTTAAATTAATCAACTTCGGGTGTAACGGTTGCGCCATTCTTCTTAAAACTAGCGAAAGAAGCAGCCCCATGTATACTCATCTACGAAGACAATATTCTAGGGGACTGCATTATCCGAAACCAAAGCTTGTTGCCCGATTGGACAAGTTTTTTTTTAAGAAAGCTGCCGTGCACCTACTACACACAAATGTTCTCGAAGTACTTCAGCACTTGAGAATTCACCACAGGGTTGCCGGGAAGCAATTGATAACAGCCGTGTTAAAAGGTCCGCTTCTTTGATATTTGAAAAATTCTCAGAATCCTTCTTGTCAGTTAATTATGCCAAGAAACTGACAGACAGGTACGAGAGGCCAACTTCTTATGTGCACATGTTGTCCAGGAAGATTTTGAGGCTGAAATTTATAGCCGCAGGTCGAATTTTGATAAATTGATGAATATGCAGTACAAGGAGTAACTTTGGAGTAACATTTTTTTTAGTGTTTCCCGCTATTTTCAATTATGCATAACAGTTTATGCCCACTTTCTTAAAAAAATTTTTAGCTATGTATCAGACTACGTCTGTCATATATACATTACATCTTCGGTCTTTCAACCGACCCTATTGAAAAATCCTGTATAAAGTTCGTACAAGAAATCGTATACAGGTTTACTGTACAGAATCTGGGATACAGGATTGTGGGATATTTCAGGAAATTCTAGTACTGCCCTGGAAATTCCAGAATGAAACCGCGCGGAGCTCTGCTACTGGAATTGCCTGTATGGTTGACGGCCCTCGTTTCTGGAAAGAAACGCATCGCCAGGCTGGTAAAAACCATCTAACAATATAAAATACCACGACTACTTATAAAAATAACTAAATCAAATATAAAACAAACACTTTATTGCCAAGTCTGGAATTGAACGTCGTTCTTCAAGATCTTCAGACGAGAACCTTAACCACTGCTCTTTTTTTTTCTTTATTGTCTTACTTTTACAAGACAACATAAACACACACAAGACATTGATATAATAAGCCTGCCAGGGGCTGGCTTTGTCGTTCTAAAATTCTTTTAGATCCATCAAAGGGTCTACCTTTGGCAACCTCAGGATTATCATCGTCAAACTTCATAATCTCGATAAACCAATGGAGAGCCTCACGGAAAAAAAATTCGTGCAGGGCGCGCATCTGGATCACAATGATATCCTGTCATGCGTGAACGCCATATACTGTGGAGGCCCATTAGCATGATTGAATCATATGGAACCCCATCCTCACTTTGCGTGGGTAAGTACCGTATTCCGTAAGGAATAATAGGTAAATCTTTATTATTGTTTGAAGTACGTCTCAAAAGTAAACCCCTTCCCGACAGTAAAGAAATACATACAAAAACACTCTTCGCTCGGCCGATCTGACACTCAAACCGGAAAAATGTCACCTTGGATATCAGCAGCTGAAATTTCTCGGTCATGTGGTTAGCGCTGACGGTGTCCGGCCTGATCCTGACAAAACAGTCACTGTAGCCAACTTTCCCATCCCTACCACGAAGAAAGCAGTCCGACGTTTCATGGGCCTGTGCGCGTACTATCGCCGCTTCATTGCCGATTTCGCCAAGATTGCAGAACCTTTGACGCGCCTGACACGTGATGACGTCCCGTACGTCTGGTCTTCCGAGCAGCAGGAGGCATTCGCCGAGCTGCGCCAACGGTTGCACAACTTTCCCGCTCTTGCACACTTCGATCAGGACGCTGATACAGAAATTCACACCGACGCCAGCAACGTCGGTCTGGGTGCTGTTCTGGTCCAGCACCAGCAAGGCGAGGAAAATGTGATCGCTTATGCCAGCCGCACCCTTTATCGGGCAGAATCAAACTATTAAACTTCTGAAAAGGAGTGTCTCGCCGTCGTTTGGACCACAATGAAATTCCGACATTACCTCTACGGCCGTAAATATAAAGTTGTGACAGACCATCATGCTTTGTGTTGGCTGGATAGTCTCCGAGACCCACCAGGACGTCTTGCACGGTGGAGTCTTCGTGTGCAGGAATTTGATTACTCTATCGTTTATAAATCTGGACGTAAACATAGGATGCTGACACACTTTCTCGATCACCCGCGTATTTGGCCCATGACAGTACAGACGAAGACGCCCATTTTCTAGGCATTATCAGTTCCTCTGATTTAAAGGCCCGGCAACGGGCTGATCCAGACCTCAAAACTGTGATCGATAATCTGGAGGGTTTTGATTCTACAGTATCTCGACTGTTTGCTAAGGACTTGTCATCCTTCTGTACGCGCGACGGAATCCTCTACAAGAAAAGCGCCGGCAACAGTGACCGAGTCTATCTTCTAGTCATCCCCGCAGATCTCCGGGATGAAATCCTTCATGGTTGCCATGATGAACCCAGCGCTGGACACTTGGGCTTTGCAAGCACTCTTACCAGAGTGCGCCAGGCCTGCTAGTGGCCCAAACTTGCCGCCACGTTCGTCGATATGTTAGAGGTTGCCGCGAGTGTCAGCGACGCAAGACACCGCCATTGAAGCCAGCGGGTTTCCCGCAGCCTATTCCCCCACCGCTAGTACCATTCTAACAAACTAGTATGGACTTTCTCGGCCCTTTTCCTCTATCGTCAGCTGGCAATAAGTGGATTGTCGTGGCTACAGATTATCTGAAAAGTTACGCGGAAACTACGGCGGTGCCACGTGTGACATTTTCCGAAGTGGCACAATTTTTCATGACGCAGATTGTCCTCCGCCATGGCGCCCCTTCATACGTCATCACTGATCGTGGCAAGGCATTTACAGCGCGTCTTGAAGATGTTTTCCAACTAAGCCAGACACATCACCGAATAACTACTGCTTACCATCCTCAGTCTAATGGCCTTACTGAGCGACTGAACAAAACATTAGCGGACATGCTCGCCATGTACGTGGATGTGCGGCATAAAACATGGGACGAGATATTGCCTTGTGTCACATTTGCATATAACACGGCCGTCCAAGAAACAACTCGATTCATTCCGTTTCGCCTAGTATACGGACGTGATGTACAGACCATGATCGACGCAATGCTGCCATGTGCGGCTGACGACCAGCTGCTTACCGCTGACGCAGAATTCACTAACTACGCTGAGGAAGCTCGCCAACTCGCCCGCAATCACATGACAAAACAGCAAGCAACAGATGCACGCCGATATAACGACCGACATCGCTATGTCGTGTTCCAGCCTGGTGACAAAGTCTGGGTGCGGAGACCTGTTCGGCGTCCAGGCCTGTCAGAAAAACTTCTGAATAGTTACTTTGGACCCTACAGAGTGTTGCGTCGCCTCTCGGAACTTACGTACGAGGTTATTCCGGACGGAACTGTACCAAGTTCTAGTCGTCAGTCCTCGTCTGACCTAGTGCATGTGCTTCGCATGAAGTCGTATTTAACCTGCTGAAAGTCGTATTTGCCATCCGGATCAGTTCTTTCTGTGAGCTTGCGATTTTTTTCCGAGGGGGGGGGGATAATGCCACCTGACAGTTTGAGTTAGCGCTTGAAAGACGAAGAAGTTGTAGACTCTCGCGCACTTCGGCTAGCTAGGACAGTGTACTCTTGAGCCTGTGTCTCTTTGATACCTTTTCCCGTGAACTCTGTCTTGACTGTGTGTCTCTGCCCCTGTTGCTGATTTTCATAAATCCCTGCCTTTGTGACAATATCTTCTAGGTGTTTGCGAAACAACGCGTACTCCACATATTCAGAACAGCTGTAACGTATACTATGTATTGTTTCATGCTAATTTAGCGCGAAGATATGTTCCGATGTGGTCATTCATTCTGGTTGAGCTTCACGATCCGCCCGAATTGTTTTGAGAAGCGGAAATACTCAGTCCCGTATCTATTCCATTCAGGACGGTTTTTTCCAGTTTCAGTTAAATCGGACATGACTTATCCTGTATATGAGCTCAATACATGACTGGTCCGCCCTGTTTCATATCCATACTCATATCCATACCGGATTTAGATGTCCTGTATGAGATGAATACTGGAAATGGTCTGCCCTGTATTAACTGTATACCGGTCCCGAACTTCCGGATTGTGATTCATACCAGACATGTCCTGTCCGGGATAAACCCGTTTAAGCTTCATACAGGACTGGTCGTACCGGTATGAAATTTATACTGGATATTACAGGACCGATTTAAACCCGTGTGGCGCTACACGGGATTTTTCACTAGGGGACTGATTTGTTTTGAACGAAGCTAGAACAGACCACTCCACTAGACAACTGAAGTTTTAACTATATGCGCAAATGTTTGTTCCTTATTATGAATCTAAGATGCGCCATGAATATTCGCCGGTCCTCTTTTGCTCTGAACGAAAACAGCAGCGGTTGACAAAATCTCCCCCTATAAGCTTGCCATGCACTCGCGTCGATCGCACTACACCTACTTACAGCTTTAAAAGGCACACAGCATAATCTGGTACATTTATCGTGGTACAAGATTTAGAGGCAAAAGCTGTTGAGGTAAGTGTACCCGAAGCTTCATTCGACTGTGCACGGCCGCCCTCACAAAGGCGCGCGCGCGGATTGTAGACTATTTTATTCCTCATACAAGATAAATCTTAAACCCTGATTACGGCCTCTTTGTATAAACCATAAGGGGCGAAAGGTCAGGATCTGTCGGTTGCAACTGATGCGGGCGGAGCGAGGAGCGAGCGCACGTTTCCCTTGCGCATGAACGGCGATAGCAGAAGCGCAGCAGTGGGGCGGTGGCGAACCCACCGAGGCGCGGTGGGAGGTGGAAACAGACCCCATTTGAGAGGCCGTAAGAGAAGAGAAGCGCGCTCTTCCTCGAGACCGGCCTTGGCTGAACGTAGCTTCTACGGTGGCGGTGCTTAGCGGGTGCAGGGTGCCCATAGAACACGACAGAAGAGCTACAAAGTATGCATGTATACAGTCTGAAGGGCCAACCACATGGAGCGAACTTTCCCTGCGAACTTCCTGCGGCGCGGCGGAACGCCGACGCACTGCCGCCGTGCCGAACCACATGCAGCGAAAAACTGGCGGCGTCGGCAGCGTCGGCGCCCGAGTGAGAAAACACACGACCTGGGTCCGATTCAACCACGTACTTTTCACACTAAATGACATTTCAAGAGCAAAGCATAAAATAGGCAACGTCTCAAATTGCGCCCGACAGCGCTTGTATACTGCCTCCGAGTGTACGTCTGACGCCGTAGCAACAGCGTATTGCAGGCGCGTCTCTCTGAAGCAGGGATGAGCCAGTGTTGAGCGGAATGTCGAAAAAGCTCCCGCTTCAGCTGTATCATCGCAGTAGGCAAAATCGCAACGCTTACAGCACCTTATGGCGGGACCATTCCAAAGCAGTGCCGCCCGCTGGCACGGCGGACAACAGTGCTCTGCCGGGCGCTGCTCCCTTGTCGTCGCTAGGCCTATATTTTGTTTCGCATCGATGGTACAGTACATGAAACGGTGCTATGAAATTCATTCGTGCTATAGTAAATGGTCCACTCATAGAACTGCCTAACTGTCATCCCAATTCTCTAGCAATAAAAGCAAAATATTATTAACTTCGGCTCCACTTTTTATCGGAGGCGGCGTGCAAGCGGACCGAAGCAGCCGTGCCGCAACGTCGACAGCTGGTTGTGAGCAGAACCTTGCTTGCCTCGCAGCTGTCGCTTCTATATAAGTTACTCAGTACGGCTCAGAGATCCTGAGGAAGGATTTAGTGTTGATATTTCGCTTATTATTTACGGGAACAACAAACTTTAGCTCACTTTTGTAAAGTTTTGCGTATCGTCGGCGCGCACGACTCGGAGCTACAGCCGGCGCGGTGCGGCAGCAATGCTGCCATCTCACGGTGCCGCGCCCAGTAGCGGCCGTTCGCCCGGCCGCCGGCGAAAATATCTGGCCCGGCTTGATAGCCGGCGAACGGCCGCCGGGCGGCAGTTCGCAAGGTTTGCCGCGGGAAAATCGCTCCATGTGGGTCGGCCTTTAGACGCTCTAACCCCACAGCTATGTCAAATGGTCGTGCTAGAAACATGGCCGCTTACAACTACAAGCTCATAGGTATGTCTAAATATTAGAGGCACCAATGAAAGGAATATCAATTCAACGAGGTGCCAACTGCATGTACGCGAACGATGGTTTGCAGAGGGCGCTGCTGCCGGGAGTCAGTAATGCCGGTTCTGGATCCCTAAAATGACCGCAGCTTAAGTGTCAGCTGCGTTTTTATCTAAAAATTGGGTAAATTCTTAAAATGTGGCAAGTCATTAACAGATGAGCGTAGTGTCATTGCGTTTTTGAAGTGCATCATGAATATGCATCATTGTGAGTATCTATCATGCCCATACGGTAGTCTAGGCGCCCATGAACAGCTTGCTAAGGTAACTGAAACAAAGCAATACTAATCAAATCTGCATCAAGTCCCACCTAAGGTTACTCAGCGTACGGCCTGGCTCAGAATACTGACAGACGTCTTCAATTGAGCCGCCACTCCGCAGCTCTTATCTCACTTATATGGGTTATTGGCGTGCGTCTAACATTTATTGAACAGGAATTGTTCGATTTTTTTCTCTATAATGCGACATTCGTTATTGTCAGCTATCATCCAGGAATACCGCTTAAGGTATACAGCGAATAAATATTATAGCGCGGATGCCAAATATGATGTAAGAAATATATGAGACCTCATGTTAATTGTCAAGGTGTTTTAGGCATTGCCTGCAATCGCTGCTGTGACAATATGCTGGAGCTTTTGTTTCTTTCACTTCCTTGCCCCATTTGTAGTTATAGCGACAATGACTCATAAGTATGTTTTCGCTCGGTCTGCATACAAGCACTGTAATGCCCACCTACACCTTTGTAGAGTTTGGTGCAATCCTGCTAAATAGAAAACAACACAAGGCGCTCAGGCGACGGACCCTATTGAAGTTTGTAATGCCCTTAAAAATCAGTCGTACGGCTCTTGTTAAAAAAGACAATTGGTTAGTCAACTCCGCAAGAGAGAACAAAATTACTCGCCTTCTTTACTTAGGAAGTAAGCCTTAAGAAAAGATAAAGTTACGATTATAACTGCTAAAATTTTGTAATCAGTTGTCTCCGATGGAGTTCCTACTATGTTCAACGGCTTCTCCATTAGTGGAGATCTATTCCCTGACGAAATGTCTATCAAGGCGAGCGGCACTAAAATGTGCGTGCACAAACCTATAATGTTAAAGCCAATTTTCTCATCCTGTAATTCCATCTAATTCTTCGCGTCTGTTTATCAAGCGCACTTTTCATCTATTTCATGATAATATTTCGAGGGTTTCTGTTACAGTCTGTGCTCTCCTTTTGTGCCAGTTTATTATGGTACGTTGAATGCCTTTTTACGGCATCTATGTTCTTAATCGCGTATCTGATTTTGTCTTCAAATTTTACCATTACTCTCTCTCTCATTCATTCACTGACAGCGCTGCAAAGAGCTTCAATTTTTGCCGGTATGCCATTAATAAATTTTTCTTATAGCTAAATAAAATTATTGCAGTATATATTTTGTTCAGATCGAGTAACCTGGTCCGGTACAAAGTAGAAGAAGTCGCCGTATTCGTATAGGCCACGTTCGTTTTGCTTAAAATATTATCAGTGCCTATCTACAGCCTAAAAAAAACACTAGCATGTATGTTTCGTATTGTGCCGTTTATTCTGGCGTAGCTTTACAGGCGCGAAGTACTGAATGTCCTTGAATTCTTTGCTTTGCTTCAGTGTAAGCGAAGTAATTCGATTCTAGAATCCATCCGCGATGCGGGTTAGTACGCCGTGTTTACAGAACAGAGCACGGCCACGGGCTCTAGACTCCCACTGAAGTGCGGCATCAGGGAACATTGCTTCCTTTATTTAGACCGGCAGCGCCCTTTTTTTCTGGCTTCTGCAAGACGAGCTAGGCCTGCAGAATTCAGGCTGAGACCCCCTCCCCCCGCCTTCCTAGAAAATAATCTGTGGTAAAACTGAGGACCAGTTAAACACAACACTGCTCATCTATTATTGGGACGAGCAGATATGACGGAAGAATTAGGTAACAACTCATTATCCTGCCCTAATAGAGTTTTAGGAGCCAGTACCAACGATTTGTGAGCGGCGGAAAAGCTATGTTCTGAGAACAAAGCAAAGCGTCATGACATCGTAATTATAATCCAGGGAAAATTGTTCCGTCGCGGGAACAAGCTCCATAAACCCTCGCTCTCTCTTTTACGGAAACCGATTGATTCCGTTCCCGAAGGTGTTCCCCTTAACAAATCTGGCGCGTCCAGACTACCTATTATTTCCACGGTATAAAAAGCAACTTAGGAAAATATTCTATATTTCGAGTCTCTTATTTCGGCGCGGTGTGAGCATGGTTCCTATGTGAACACACATAGGACATTCGGAATTTACAAGCGTGCTTCTGAGAACACGCATGCATCCCCTCAGATATGTTTGTGTAAGACTGAATGCGGATTAACTTTGTTGTTTGGGAGAGTAAATGAGAATATAACAAGACAACCTTACATCCAAAGTCGCCCTGTCCACCAAAGGCCGCACCAATGACATTGTACAGCTTGAATAAAGCAGAGTTTTCATATATGCCGTGTGGTTATTTTCATTGTGGAGAACTCAGGATTTAATGATAATTAGTTTAGGACATTACAAAATAGGTCAATATGCATAAAACAGTTAGGAAATTGCATGCACGCTAATTAGGATGCGAAGGGGAGTAGTAGACACAAAAAGGTAAAGACAAACAAGATCAAAACATACCGGGCCTTTTGTCATTTTTCACATAGCCATACATACCGAGAACCAATTTCTTTACAAACCAACTACCATTATTTTCGTAAGAGCAAGAAATTGGCAATGTTCCTATTCCTGTTCTATTGTCCTCTTCCCAACTGATGGTGCAGCGGTAAATAAGAACTTTGGTGACCACCGCTCCTTTGTCTGCCTTTCTAACTTTTCAAGTAAAGAGCATATTCGTATAATAGGAATAGCGCAGATAGTTGGCCTAGATAAGGGTGTTTGCAGATACTTTAAGCACAACAGGAAGCAAAAAGCCTTTTTAGTGCTGGGTTTAACGCCAAATTGCATTTATTATATATGGCTCAAATTAAATAGCGAGACGTAGGCGAAACTCATTCATCTAATATTTCTCTCAATATTCGTACTGAAGGCAGAAAACATTCAGAACCAGAAGGCTGATAGAAAGATAATGCAGAAATATTATAGATAAGAAATGAACTGCCGGAAAAACAAATCAACCTTCAAGGGCTCTATTGGGAGTTAAGAATGGGAAAACTCTTAATAAAAGTGTTACGATGGTGAGTCCATTACAGTATCTTACGCATATGTCAAAAGGGCTTAGGTTATAACTAAAGAAAAATAATATTAAGTGATGCCCTGTTTTGTACCCACGTGTTATATAAAACCATGAAAACAGCACGTGCCTGAAATGTAGATGGCGCCCTTTAGAACAAGCGCATAACATAAAGAGGAGAACGTGGAAGCAATTTCCCGCGTTCAGTGCTGTATATTACCAATGACCGTGGTTCGGCTTCCCAGGCCCAAATTCAGCAACGACCTTCGGACTAGCAGCATACCTCAACCGTTCTACAGCTAGAAATAGATTTTCCGACACAGTGTAGCGCTGCAGAAAAGCGATAACATGCTCCCGTCACTGCACGTACTTCAATGCCTGATGTAGCATATTCACAAATTCCGAAAAAAAAAACTGCTCTGAGCAACAAACTGGCATGCCAAATAAGTATTTGTACATGCAATGCGTGTGGCCTTGATACGGCATGCGGCCACGTGGCTGTGCCAATTCCCTGCGAACTAGTCGGCGCTACTACGACCCCCGAAATTTGTAGGCGGTTCTCTTGGTGCGGAGTGAAAATAGGAAGTTGATTTACTAGCAATATCTTTCACGTGTACATTATTCTACCTTTGTGGCATCCATTATTCACGTGAAAAAATAAAGATTAAGAGAAAGGTTTCGTACGCAGCAGGACACGGGAGTATAACAAGGTACGCCACATTAGAAGCATTACACCACACAACAAAAGACAAAAACACCGCACACACAGCAGGAGAAGCGAGTTATTGAGCATGCGTAATTCAGCAATTTGCTATATTCTCAGTAACCAATTATTAATTATTTTTCTACAGCGTTTCTATAGGTAAGAAAAGAGGCATCTAAAATGAATCACGGTGATGAGGTAGCTACGTAGAGCGTAATTTTGTTTCAATTTTTATTTTCATGGGCTGTCCTAGGAGCACATTAAACAATATAAACGTGCATCAGGAGTGGAGAATTGCGAGAGAATTGTATACAAATCTTAGGGCTCATATTGGAAATCTCATTAGGAAAATGTACTGGGTTACCACTTTGTGCCGTCTTAGCAAAATGACGGCCAAATAACAAAAACCCAAAGCAAGACAAACTACGCAAACGAAGATTTAAACGCATAAATGGAAAACTCCTTACTTCTCCCGGCTGAACGACACAGATACACTAAATAAAAATAAAGAGGGTCGCCTATGTGTCTTTTAGAAGAACGGCGAAAGTAAAGGAATCTAATGTTTACTTTGTAGACAGGATGAGTCATGCCTAGTCATTGTTGTCATTATCACTCATATCTAAGCATTTCTAGTCATTTCCAATCAGTTGCGCCTATTTCCAATCGGTTGCGGTCATTACAGGTTGTAGTTTGGCATACTTGTCTTTTCGCAGTAATTAGCAGCCGTCATGAGTCATACCTAATCATTTGGCCCATTTCCACTCAGTAGCGAACATTTCAAGTCACCGTTTGACAAATTTGTCGTGTAGTAGTTATACGTCAGGCCTGTAATTCCTGTCATTAGTACTTATAGCTAAGCATTTTTACACATTACCAATCAGTTACGGTCATCACAAGTCGTTTATATTGATCGCTTCGTAGCACATTAGCAGTATGATGAGTAGTGCGTAATTTCTTGGCATTTCCATTAGTTGCAGTAATTACGAGCCATTTTTAGTCATTCTTAGTCATTGGAAAAATTCAATACCTCTGCCGATTCCTATTTATAACTTTTATTCATTACCTATTACTTTTAACTGTTTTCATTCTTAATTCTCCCTCTAGCACTCCCGCTATTTGCGAGTGACACATCAGCGGACAGATGCGACGCAGCTCCTGCGCACAGCTCCTGCGCAGTACTTTTCGTTCCATAAGCTTCTAAAGGATTTCGCCTTATCAGTGAGGTTCAGGATCTACTTATTTTTTACCTTGATCATCTCAGGTCCATGTCCATTAAGCATTAGAGCAGTAGAAACGAAGACAAAGGACGGTAACACAAAGAGAACCGAGAAAATGAACTTCAGTCATTGCTAAAAACAATATAATGAGCGTATACGAAACAGTTTACAACGGGACGTGCCTTCTAGTTACCAAAACTGTGTTAGCGCAAAGTTAAGCTCTTAGGCCAAATGACTCGAGCCTGCAGCTATCCACGTCACGTATTCTTCATAGTCATAGTCTACTTAGTTCTTGGGATCAAATCTGGCTTGGAACCGCTCTTTTACAACTTTACATGCTCTAGAGAAAACCGAGGCTTTAAGGTAGTTAAAGCAAGTAGGACGAAGGAAAGATTCAGCGCACATGTGGGAGTTGATTTACGCGACGAAATTCACTGCAGAGTACGAGTTTGCACTGCAGTTTAGCACACAGCTTAATCGGCCTAATCGAGCAAATTTCGGTGCTCGCTTCCTAGGAGGAATTCCCGTGTCGAATACACTGCCCGACGTCGATAGCGAAACACATCGTTTACTGCTGCACCCAATGATGCGGAATCGAATTCCGGCCGAGGAGGCCGCTTTTCGATCGAGGCGAAGAGCCAGTCGTCAGTGTGCTGTGCGATGGCAGCGCACGTTAAGAACCCCGGAAAATTTCCGGAGCTGCTCAAAACGGCCTGTCTCCACAGTTTGAGGTGGTATAGGACTTTAACCCCCCCCCCCCCTTGAACCAAACCAAAAGATGTAAGCGCTTTTCTCCCCACTCTGCAGCGCTGCCGCGGTTCTTGCTGTGCACTTGAGAGCCATTTTCTAAGCACATAAAACGCCTGTATTATGTTACCCTTATAAATGTCGCACTTGCCATATATCGGAAACTGGGGCTTTTTATCAGGGTTTAGGTTGTGGCATTTTTTCAACACGCGCCTATTAGCTCCCACGCTGATTAACTAATACTGGAACTGAGCAAGTGCCTACCATTGATGAGCACAAACGTTAAAAAAGTTAATGTGTCGCGAGGTTCTGAGAATACTTATCGAGATACAAAATGCAGCACTATAGCCCAGCATGTGTTTTGTGGCTTTCTGGCATTAAAGCAAAAACAGGAGCAATTTTGAAATGGAGCATGTAGTAAGCCAAATGGCTCCTAATGCACAAAGCATGCAAGAAAGTCTGAAAAGATGTGCTATGCTACTTCGATATGTTTAACTGCTTGGGATTCCAGAAAGCAAGCGGAAGCTGTAGTAGTATACTGGTAAGTTTGCACATGCTGAATATCACAAAGCAAGCGAAAGAGAGGACGTATATCAAAAGCTTGTGTCAGGTTGTGGAACACGCGAGAATGAAAGTCTGATTTTCAAAACTTGTCTCATGATAACCAGCTTGAAAAAAACTTTGAGAGTCCACAAAAGTAGCTTCTCCTTCAAAGGCGGCTCTCTATCCGAGTCGCAATTAGCGAAAAATTAAACGATTTGTCCAGCTTTCAAAATGTGTTACCTGTAATCAGCATCACCTTCGTAGGAGAATCAGCACTACCTTCTAGCCGAATGTGTTATCAAACTTGTTTCAACAATTCGCTATACAATTGCTTACGAGGTCTAACATTTACGGCTCAATTATGCTCTCAGCGTGGCGTGATTTCGACAAGATAACTAGTGCTGGGTACAAATGAAGAGAAGTTGGTAACGAGAAAAATCAGCAATTGGTAAAGAGTTCGAAACAGGTGACAGTAAGAAGAACGATTATAAGAACACCATTTTTCGTTCCATAGCCCTCTGGGTTGTCCTCAACTTAAGTAGAACTCTCTTGGTTAGCCTCCACGTTTCAGCCCCATCGGTTAATGTTACCTAAAGTTACCCTACCACGATAAATGGTAGGGGTAACATTAAGAGATAGGAAGCGTGCTGAGTGGGTCGGAGCATACCTCAAGTTACCGACATTCTAGTGCAAAATTAAGATGAAGAAATGGGCATGGGCAGGACATGTAGTGCGAATAGAGGATAAGCGATAGTCGCTTAGGGTAACAAATTGGATTCCAAGTGAAGGAAAGCGTAGCAGGAGGCGGCAGAAAGTTAGGTGGGCGGATCAGGTTAAGAAGTTCGCAGGGGTCAAGTGGATGCAGCTAGCACAGAACCGGGTTATGTCGAGAAATATCGCCCTGCAGTGGGTATAGTCAGGCTGATGATAATGATGATGATGAATAAGAATACAACTGAGGACAACCTTTAGGTGAGACACGACATACAATTAACACGCGCACACTATTATCGCCATGAGCTAGAGATGCTCACAGTTTGCCTTTGGGTAAAGCGTGTGCGTATGTTCACAAGCAAATGTCTCACACGCAAATGTCCCTGGCTGTGCACAAGTGGAAACATGCATGCCAGTTGGACGTTGAAATACTTGTTCTCGTGCGCCGGATTGCCGGGTTTACTGTCGCAGAACTGCTGGTAATAGCGCATTAAGAACAGCTGAGCGTTGTAATCGTCCTTGATATCAGACAACACATAGGCATTTTCCAGGCCTCGTGTGAAGGCGATGAGGAATTCCGTGACATCTTCTGGAGGTCGCGTCCCGGTCCTTGTCTGCTGGAGGTCACGAAATATTTTTCGAGCAGGTTGTATTTGCTCTCGTAGCACCTGCGAAGGAACGACTGGAATCAGAACTCTTGTTCTGAGGAGAGAATGAATCAAGTGTAGCGCGGTGCTCCAGATGCACGTATCTCGTAAGCTGTAAAAACGGAACACAGCTGCTAGAAAGTATGCTCTATCGTTTACACAGTCTCTGAGTCCACTTTGTTATACAAAGAATTTTGATGAAATAATGAATGAAATATTAAATCAATAAATTTCTAAATAGGAATGTTAACAAAGGTACAAATTTAGGTTCCAAAAAAGTTTACGTACTAGTACCGAAAAGCTGATTGGTCAACAGTAATTGTTAACGTTTGGTGGACACCACTGATTATCCTAATTAACATATATGCACTCCGTAACTCGCTTATTGATTAATACTTTAGGTTCGACCACTGCTATCTCAAACACGATTTATTGCTAGCAAAGAGGTACAAGCTCTCGAATGCATTAAGTGAATGAACATCAAATCAGAGAAAAAGCCTCGCTTGCCCAAACCGCGGAAGTGTCTACACGAGTTGGGAGTGCAGCATCTGACTCCATCGTTGAAGGATCCGATCGCTTTCACCCTTCTATCACAAGTTAAGAGCGGGATTTATCACCCCTTTTAAAGCGTAGTCTCCTGACTTAACAGAAAACGACAACCAACTGCTAGATACCGCCTTTCAGTCATAGCCGTGATTTTTTTACAACGAGAGACATAGGATTTATCACAAGAACAAGGCATTTAATGATACCATGTTAAAACGCCTATGCCTAATTCCACAAAGAATAATGATAAGGAAAATAAACTTTTTTGAA
Source organism: Amblyomma maculatum (assembly GCA_023969395.1). Lineage (NCBI taxonomy): Eukaryota > Metazoa > Arthropoda > Arachnida > Ixodida > Ixodidae > Amblyomma > Amblyomma maculatum. The sequence continues at coordinate 42,237 of JAJIZL010026164.1, forward strand.
GCCATAAGCCTTTCAGGCTCATGCTGCGTTGGCAGAAGGTAACCGCCGGTCGTAAACGACAGAAACGTCTTTAAAAAATGTGCGCCATACGAATAGAGTTTTAAAAAGTTCGGTATATGATGTTTTATGGCGCATGAGAAACTATGGCTATGATGTGCCAAACACAGAATAAAGAGGGAAAAATGATTGATTGTGATAGTGAATAATAGGAGTTATAATATACTTTAGTAGATGTTATATAGCTAACAATGACTAATAATGACTATTAACGACTTGTCGTGACAACTTATGACTTGCAAACACTACTATGCGTTGTAATCGCCCATGTATGTAACCACGACTTGTAACGACTACAACTGTTAACTAATAACAAAAATGCTTAGTAATGACTGCTAAGGCTTGGATTGACTACTAATGACTTGTATTGGCCAGTACTTCTAGCGACGACTTGTAACGAATCAAATGATTAGAAATGACTAAATATCCTTAATAATTAGCAGCAATGATTAGAATGACTTTAATGACTTGTAATAACCATATGTCTAAACATACCTTCTAACAAATTCAACTATTAGAAATGAATAAATGATAAATATTAGAGTTGTAATGACTAAAACAACTACACTAATGACTACTTCTACTGCTACAAAGCTTGCATTATCCATCTCTTTAGAGATATCTCAAAAGACCAAGCAATTTTTTTTGTTTCCTGTCTGAGGCAATAATGCGGACACCTAATTAACACTCAAAAAGTTTAATCCCTAGTGATGATAATATATATCTAAAAAAGCTGAAAGTGAAATGAGGGCCTCGTTGTGAAACATTAAAAAGGGATCCAACGGTCGGGAATTTTCATCCCTACGACCCCCAAGCCCCAGCAAGTGCGACGCCTGGAGGACAGCAAACAACCGGCTATTACGCTTCCACTGCGGTGAGGTCCGCCACATTATACGCCACTGCCCGTACCGACGAATCGGTCTCCGCGGATTTGGAGTCGACCCTCCACGACCACGCCCAGGTGAACGACCGCAAGAAATTGACAACTATCTGCGTAGCGGTAAATTGCGCCACCAAGCCGTCGGTTCAGATCTCCATCGCCGTACAGGACCCGCTTTGCGTCGCCAGGCCGTAACTACGATGAAAGTGTGCGCGGAATGTCTCCAAGCCCGCGCAGGGGAAACTAAACAGAGCAACCTTTGGAGATGAGGTTGCTCAACGGCGAAAAGTCGAACGTCCTCCGCCGCCGACGAACACTAACGACGACGGAGCCATTTTACCGCCGCTCCACACGACGACATCGACGACAACACGACCAGAGTGCAAGCCGACACTGGCGCCCAGCGAAGTAGCAACGATATGCCCTGGCCATGACCTAAAGAAACGACGGAGCCGAGATCGAACATCAAGGCACACGTGCAATGCGAGGACGCGAACAAGTAACCTTGAAGTTGATGTCGACGGTCGCAGAGTCACTGCCCAAGTAGACACCGGAGCTGACTATAAGTCATCAGTGGACCGTTAGCCTCCCATCTCAGGAAAGTTACAACCGCTTGGGATGGCCCGCTGATTCGCATCACAGGTGGCAACCTGATTACTCCATCGGGACGATGTACTGCAAGAATAACCGTAAATGGGCGTACTTACCCCACCAGCTTTGTGGTCTTGCAGCAGCGCTCAAGCGACGTGATTTTAGGCATGGACTTCCTAAATGAACATAGGGCTATCATCGACCTGCGATCCAAGTTCATCAAGCTCTCTGCAGACAAAGCCATTACTGCTACGACGACTTCGACGCAACACATCGCTCTAAACGTCCTCGATGAAGAATTGACCGTGCCGCCCCGATCAAGCGTCGCAGTCTGCGTAGGTAGTGCAAACATCGAAACCGCTGAAGTCATCGTCGAAGGAAATATCCAATTGCTGTTAGAACAAGGTGTCGGCATCGCAAGAGGCATCGAAAAATTCTGGAGAGGTCAAGCTCAGGTGCTGGTAACAAGCTTCAGCGAAGAATACCGGCGTCTCAAAAAGGGCACGATGATCGCTTTTCTCGACGAATTAATGGACCTCAAAGATGTATTCACCCTCCACGACCAAACGCTGGAAGGCGCGCCGGACCAATTCCGTCAGCCCACATTTGACATCAACCCGGCATTCACCCACAGCAGGAAAGACCAGATTCTCAGTCTTCTTCGAAGCTACGGGGAGTGCTTCTCGTCATCATCGAAGGTTCGACAAACACCAGTGGCCAAGCACCGCATTTTAATGGACGAACACGCCCAACCTCTGCGCCAAAGCCACTATCGTGTGTCGCCGCGAGAGCGCCAAGCCATACGCGATCAAGTTGAGGAAATGCTGCGTGATGACGTAATCCAGCCATCGAAGAGCCCCTGGGCGGCACCAGTCATTTTGGTGAAGCAGAAATACGGCACACTTCGCTTCTGCATTGATTACCGCCGCTTGAATAGCATTATTAAGTAGCATGTCTACCCGCTCCCCATCATCGACAACACTCTCGACCGGCTTTGCAATGCAAGGTACTTCCCATCGATGGACCTGAAAAGCGGATATTGGCAAACTGAGGTCGACGAAAGAGATCGCGAGAAGACCGAATTCATCACACCGGACGGTCTTTTTGAGTTCAAGGTGATGCCATTTGGCCACTGCTCCGCACCAGCCACATTTCAACGAGTAATGGACACAGTCAGGCAGGCTTGAAGTGGCAAATTTGTTTTGTATATTTAGACGACGTTGTTGTCTTCTCGTCAAACTTTGAAGACAACCTAAAACGGCTGCAGACAGTTTTGGAAGCCATCAAGGCATCGTGACTAACGCTAAAAGCAGATAAGTGTCACTTCGCCTACGAAGAACTGCGTTTTCTAGGTCACATCGTTAGCAAGGATGGTATTCGCTCAGACCCAGAGAAACAGCTGCAATCGGACATTTACCACCGCCTGCTGACAAGAAAACTGTGCGCAGATTCCTTGGGCTGTGCGCTTATTATCGACGATTTATCAGAAATTTTTGCTCATCGTCGGACCGTTGACACAGCTTACAGAGGCTGTCGTACCTTTTAAATGGGAAGCGCTGCAAGGGGAAGCCTTAGACGAACTCAAGCGCCGCCTGCAGTGCCCTCCTGTACTTGGCCACTTTGATGAAAACGCCGAGATTGAAATTCACACCGACGCCAGCAGTATAGGCCAAGGAGCCGTTCTTGTCCAGAAGAGTGCCGGACAGGAGAAAGTAATCGCCTACGCTGGCAGGTCCCCCACAAAAGCCGAAGTCAATTACTCGACGACCGAGAAGGAGTGCCTCGCGATCATCTGGGCCACTTCTAAGTTTCATCCATACCTATACGGCCGACCATTCAAGGTGGTAAGCGACCATCACGCGCTCTGCTGGCTGGGTAATTTGAAAGATCCCCCCAACCGCCTTGCCAGATGGAGCCTACGACTTCAAGAATTTGACTTGACTGTAGTCTATAAGTCTGGCCGGAAGCATTCCTATGCAGACTGCTTATCACGCGCTCCCGTCGACGCTCCTCCGAAGGACGATGACGACGACGCCTTTTTGGGACCGGTAAGCGCCAGCAGTTTCGCAGAATAACAGCGATCAGACCCTGAGCTGAAAGCGCTAGCCGATTACTTAGAAGGAAAGACCACTTCCCCTCCTGGTGTGTTCAGGCGACATTTATCTTCGTTCGCGTTAAGCAATGGCCTCCTCGTGAAGAAGAACTTCGCACCCAACAGGACTGCGCAACTTTTTGTAGTGCCTAAAAACTCCGGCAGGAAATTCTGCAGGTATTGCATGATGAGCCCACAGCAGGCCATCTCGGATTGGCACGCACATTGCGTCGAATCCAGGAGAAGTACTACTGGTCGCGACTGCCTGCCGAAGTTGCCCACTACGTGAACACATGTCGTGAGTGCCAACGACGCAACACGCCGTCGATCAGACCAGCAGGACTCCTAAACGCGATTCCGCCCCCAATCATGCCCTTTCAAAAAATTGCGATGGATCTCCTTGGCCCCTTTCCATCTTCGTCTATGGGTAACAAGTGGATCATCGTGGCTACTGACTACCTTACGCGTTACGCCGAAGGAGAAGCACTACCAAATGGTACCGCGGCAGAAGTCGACAAATATTTTTTGCGACACGGCGCTCCAGAAGTGCTGTTCACGGGCAAGGGAACGACATTTACGGCAGAGTTGACGCAAGCCATCCTGGAGTACAGTCATACAAGCCATCGATGAACAACTGCGCAACATCCCCAGACCAATGGCCTTACGGAGCACCTGAACAAAACGATCGCGAACATGATCGCCATGTACGTCGACGTTGAACACAAGACCTGGGACGCCATCTTGCCGTACGTGATCTTCGCGTATAACACGGCAGTCCAGAAGACGACCAGAGCAACCCCGTTCAAGGTTCTGTACGGCAGGGAGCCCACGACGACGCTCGACGCAATGCTGCCGCACACAGTCGACGAGGACAACCTTCATGTCGCCGCCTACCTTCAGCGTGCAGAGGAAGCCCGCCGACTGGCACGTCTGCGTATTAAACACCAACAGCGCACCGACCGCCGACGATACAACTTACGACGACGCTACGCAGAGTACAACCCAGGAGACCAAGTGTGGATTTGGACTCCATTTCGCCATCGCGGACTAAGTGAAAAGTTGTTGCGTCGATACTTTGGGCCGTACAAAATCATTCGCCCTGTCGGACCACTGGACTATGAAGTCATTCCCGACGGAACGTCAGCATCACAACGGCGAAGCGAACGCCCAGAAATTGTACATGTTGCACGACTGAAGCCATATACGCGCGTTAAAGAATCTGTGGTGTTTAAACTTAGAATCTAATGTTTAAGTTGCTTTGTTTTGGAACATCGAGGCGATGTTTTTTTTAAGGGGGGAGTAATGCCGCGAAACCTTCAAAACTGTATTTGTTGTTTTTTAACAGCCGCTGGCATGCGGACTTATCACTGTGATTCTGGCACGCGTATCAATTCTGTATCCCGTGTTTGTTCATGCTCATTGTCGCGATACGACGCGTTATCATTTTCTTTGTCGCGAAAGATGCGCCGAGATCTGTCTCGATGATTCCGATGACGTATGTTTTCACAATATTCCAGGGTGTACTAGTAGAAGTTTGCGACGTTATCTAGATTGATATGAGCAGCCTTTAAATTGAGCGTTGACGAGTGTGACGGGAATTCTTTGTTCGGCAATTGACGAGCGCGTTTGTTGCTATCGCCGCCGAGGTGCTTAGTTCTTTTGCGGGCGCAAGTCAGCTCAATAAAGAGTTAATTTCAGTACCATCAAGCCGGTGTCTTCTCTCGGTGTCAACGGCCTTGTCACCACTACGGGACAATAATGGAAAGCATCGAGCGTCCTTTCATACCACACGTCCGGTAAAAACTATGCCCTTAATCAGTGTCTGCAACCTTCTAGCTAATATCTATTAAATATTTTGTATTCAACGTTTGTAAGCGCTTTTGGGCTGTAAAACTATAGCCAGTCATAATTTGAGTGCATATTTTGTCAGCATAAAATTAAAGACAGGACTAAAGGAGAAAGAGAAGAGCCCTGTCTTTAATTTTACGCTGACAAAATATGCACTCTACTTATCAAGACCAACTAGCCCGTCTTTCTACGTTAACTAGTCATAATTTTTTTCTGATTTGCTTTATGGATTAGGATCATTTATGATGACTCATATTATGGGCGCAGTGAATCAACATTGAAGGCATCGTTAAAAATCATGGTCAATATAGGGATAATTTCTTGCTTGAATTGTATGTAAAAACCCGCGCTGAACCCATCTGGCGATTATGTCTACTTAGGACATGTAGTAATCGCAGATCCGGACCATGAAAAGAAAATAACAAGAATAAAAAGATTGGGATGGAGCGCATTTGGCAAGCACTCGCAGATTATCACTAGCAGCTTACCGGTATCGCTCAAGAGTAAAGTATACAACAGTTGCATCTTACCTGTAATTACCTATGGGGCTGAAACGTTGAGGCTACCCAAGAGAGTCCTACTTAGGTTGAGGACAACCCAGAGGGCAATGGAACGAAAAATGATAGGGGTAACATTAAGAGATAGGAAGCGTGCAGAGTGGATTAGAGAAATAACTCAAGTTACCGCGAATCTAGTGGAAATAAAGAAGAAGAAGAAATGGGCATGGGCAGGACATGTAGTGCGAGGAGAGGATGGTCGCTTAGGGTAACAAACTGGATTCCAAGAGAAGAAAAGCGTAGCAGGGGACGGCAGAAAGTTAGGTGGGCGGATGAAGTTAAGAGATTCGCGGGGGTCAAGTGGATGCAGCTAGCACAGAACCTGGTTAAGTGTACAAATATGGGAGAGGCGTTCGCCCTGCAGTGAGTATAGTCAGGCTGATGATGATGATGATGATGATGATCAACCCATCTTGTCCCGGTGATTCACCGGGGTTTGACCAGTCACTTGAATTCTCGACTTCTCTTTCACTTATGTTTTACTTCATCGTCGAGGCACGGTATCAGCTCATCAACTTATCTTTAAATGCGCCGCGAAAAGCCCCTAGTAATGTTCCCTGAAAGTCGCTTGGATGTGACCGTCGTGTGCAGACAAGATGCTGCGCCCTTCTATTTTGTTGATGTAGTTTGTTTCGGCATTTGTATTACGCCGCGAAAAGCCCCTGGTAATGTTCCCTGAAAGTCGCTTGGATGTCACCGTTGTCTGCGGACAAAATGCTGCGCCCTTCTATTTTGTCGATGTAGTTTGTTTCGGTATTTGTATTACAACGAACCATGAAAAAAGATTTTCCATTAGACTCGCACCGCATTCGATATTTAAACGTAGAAAATGAGGATGGGGGGTTCCATTTGACGTAATTATTTCAATGGGCCTCCACTGTATATCGCGCTCGAGAATAACAGGCTATCACTGTGACAGGGATGCTAGATCTGCTCGAATTTATTTTCGAGGCAGTATTGAGTGGTTTATTGCCATCCAAAAAGTGGCTGCAGAACCTCCCGAATGGTTCTCAAGGTTAGAGTCTTTGTTGTCGCTGCAGGCGTTGTAATGTGATGAGGCAAGTTTAGCGTTAGCTGATCGTGACATGCATTCTTTTATATTGACTTGTGTGTCTTTTTCATGTTTTTAGCGGTTGCGCGTTATGTCGTGTGCCAAAGCCAGGCAATAAAAAAATAAATCCGGGGTGCGGTGCTGTGGTATAGCGCTGGGCTGGAGATCCAAGGATGGAGGTTCGATTCCCCGGTGGGTCACAAGGTTAATAATTCATTATTGTGCAAGCAATACTACGCCAGGTTTCACCCCGTCGCGTAAACCCGGTCGGTAGCCACGTTTGACATTTACAGCGACCGCAGATGGGGCCCCTCTTTAAGCCGTCTGGTAAAACCGGTGGGTAGCCACGCCACGCCGCAGAACAAGAAGAAGAACAGAAAGATAATATATGTCGGCTTCGCTTACCCAACCTACTGGGTTTAACTAAAACTAACCTTTGGTGCACCTTCGTGTTCCCGGAATACTAAAGAAATCAATGGTACCAATTAGTGGACTCAAACAACTTACTCTAGCACACATCTGGTCAGAATATTCCTATTATATCCACGCATACACCGATGGATCTGTATCAGCACAGGCATCCGCTACAGCTGTGGTCATACCAGCTCAGAAAACGACTCTGCATTTCCTTTTGGGACATACCTCTACATCAACCGCTGCCGAACTTGTAGCCATTCGGGAATCTATTCGCTATATATGTGGGGAACCACCTCAAAAATGGTGTATATGCACGGACTCGAAGACTGCATTACAAATTTTGGAAAACTTCTTACGCCACACTGCCTATCAGTCCCTGGCACTAAATATTATGGAGCTCATCACATCTGCCCAGATGCAAGGCCACATGATAATGTTTCAATGGATCCCTGCCCCCTGCGGCCTCCATAGGAATAAGCAGGCCGATGTTGAAACGAAAAGCGCACTCATCAATGGCTTCCAAACAGCTGTGTTTTTTTCAAATAGCGGATACGACGTGTCTTCTAAAGGGTTGTATGAATATTGCTACAGCAGATCACTGGGCTCAACCAGACGCCCGACACATCCGTCTAAGAAGGCTCAATCGAACATTTCAATTTAATGTTCCGCGTGATATTCCGCGTCATCAGGCATGCTTGATACATAGACTTCGTCTAAACGTGGCATTCACGCGCAAGTACTTACATTTAATTGGACAGATGGACCCAACGGAATGTTCAACTTGTGGCATCCTAGAGACTGTGGACCATGTATTATTGGTGTGCCCAGAGTATGCGAACGAAAGAAATGTGCTAGCTGCTTCCTTGAAGCGTTTAGACAAGAGGCCTCTGTCGCAGGAACTGCTGCTGGGCGCTTGGCAGGACAAGGGGAAGGGCGTCCAGGCAGTGCGTGCTCTTTCCGTTATTTGAGCGCCAGCGGACTTGATTCGCGCTTGTAAAGCAAGCTGCTGTGTCTGTATATATATATCATATACCTTCTCCCACATCGTCACCCATCATGACCTTCTTTCTTCTCTCCTTCCCCTTCCCCAGTACAGAGTAGCAGGCCAGACTTGAATTATTCGGGCCAACCTGTCTGCCTTTTCCTTTCAATAAATCCATCTATCTATCTAAACCCCAGCTAAATTTTTAAATTATCAGAGCCACCGGAAAACCGTGACACTTTTGCTTACGACTACGATGAGCCAATAAAGGCTTTCGCCTTGAAGCAACAGACACACAAAAATGTCCAAGAACTAACGGAGAGAGAGGCAAACGTACAAAACATAAAAAAGACAGACTGAGGTAAAATAGTAAACAGGACAGTCCTCAAGAAAAGAAATGAAAAAAAAAAGGGTGGACAATAGCCAATGACAGTTTCCTATGGCATTGTTATCGTTGGTAAGAAATTCACAGAGACAGAAAAAGAAACCAAACTAGGGAACATAAGAATCAAAGAAAAAAAGTGTGACAAACTAAGTACATGAAAGATAGGATGAAAATAGATGTAAAGTCGAGAAAAAAACAAAAGAGTAAATACACCTAATAAATCTAGTCTGATGAGAGAGACGTCAGTCACTACGCCAGATTATAAACGAAAAATCCTCGGTAAGAGAAACGCTGAAGAAAAATAGATTAAAAATACAAACTGCACCGCTATACCGGACTCGTCTACTAACTGCAGCAGAAAAGGCGAAACCTATCATATCATATCAGATATAAGTAAAAAAATACAACACGATTCATTTCATAGCAGTATACATGCTCCCACGCGGACCTAGCTCTGTAGGCAAGAGTGACTGCAGTCAACGGCGCATCCAGACAAACTGAAAGGTATGCCTGAAGCACTCTGCTCAACACAGGAGCACGGAGCCCTAACGTGTACAGAGCGTGGCAGGGGGTCTGCAGGACCCGCAGACGAGAACCTCGCCCTTGCCCCCCCCC
>JAJIZL010026164.1:61711-92033 GCA_023969395.1 Amblyomma maculatum
CCCGGTCCTGTGCTAGCTGCATCCACTTGACCCCCGCGAATTTCTTAACCTCATCCGTCCACCTAACTTTCGGCCGTCCCCTGCTACGCTTTCCTTCTCTTGCAATCCAGTTTGTTACTCTAAGCGACCACCGGTTATCCTCTCTTCGCACTACATGTCCTGCCCATGCCCATTTCTTCTTCTAAATTTCCACTAGAATGTCGGTAACTTGAGTTATTTCTCTAATCCACTCTGTACGCTTCCTATCTCTTAATGTTACCCCTATCATTTTTCGTTCCATAGCCCTCTGCGTTTTCCTCAACTTAAGTAGAACTCTCTTGGGTAGCCTCCACGTTTCAGCCCCATAGGTAAGTACAGGTAAGATGCAACTGTTGTATACTTTCCTCTTGAGCGATACAGGTAAACTGCTAGTGATAATCTGCGAGTGCTTGCCAAATGCGCTCCATCTCAATTTTATTCTTCTCCTTGTTTCCTTTTCATGGTCCGGTTCTGCGGTTTCTACCTGTCCTAAGTAGACATAATCACCAGATGGGTTCAGCGCGGGTTTTTACGAACACTTCACGCAAGAAATGATCCCTATCCCTGTATTGGCCATGATTTTTAACGATGCCTTCAATGTTAATTCACTGCGTCCATATTATGCGTCATCATAAATGATTCTAATCCATAAAACAAATCAGAAAATAAATTATGACTGGTTATAGTTTTACAGCCAAAAAGCGCTTACAAACGTTGAATACAAAATATTTAATAAGGTATTAGCTGGAAGGTTGCAGACCCTGATTAAGGGCATAGTTTTTACCGGACGTGTGGTATGAAAGCACGCTCGCTGTTTTCCAATATTGTCACGTAGTGGTGACAAGACCGTTGACACCGAGAGAAGGCACCGGCTTGATGGTACTGAAATAAACTCTTTATTGGGCTGACTTGCTCCCGCAAAAGAACTAAGCAACTCGGCGGCGGCGATAGCAACAAACGTGCTCGTCAATTGTCGAACAAAGAATGCCCGTCACACTCGTCAAAGCTCAATTTCAGGGCTGCTCACAACAATCTAGATAACGTCGCAAACTGCTACTAGTACACCCTGGAACATTATGGAAACATACGCAAGTGATCGGAATCTTCGAGACAGATCTCGGCGCATCTTTCGCGACAAGGAAAATGATAACGCGTCGTATCGCGACAGTGAGCATGAACAAACACGGGATACAGAATTGATATGCGTGCCAGAATCACAGTGATAAGGCCGCATGCCGGCGGCTGTTAAAAAACAACAAATATGGTTTTGAAGGTTTCGCTGCATTCCTCCCCCCTTAAAAAAAACATCGCCTCGAAGTTCCAAAACAAAGCCACTTAAACATAAACAATGCTAAGCTTAAACACCACAGATTCTTTAACGCGCGTAATATGGCTTCAGTCGTGGAACATTTACACTTTCTGGGGTTTCGCTTCGCCGTTGTGATGCTGACGTTCCGTCGGGAATGACTTCATAGTCCAGTGGTCCGACACGGCGAATGATTTTGTACTGCCCAAAGTATCGACGCAACCACATTTTCTTTAGTCCGCGACGGCGAAATGGGGTCCAAATCTACACTTGGTCTGCTGGGTTATACTCTGCGTGGCGTCGTCGTAAGTTGTATCGTCGGCTGTCGCTGCGCTGTTGGTCTTTAATGCGCAGACGTGCGAGTCCGAGGGCTTCCTCTGCACGCTGCAGGTAGGCGGCGACGTCAATGTTGTCCTCGTTGGCTACGTGCGGCAGCATTGCGTCGAGCGTCTACGTGGGCTCCCTGCCGTACACAAGCTTGAACGGGGTCGCTTTGGTCGTCTCCTGGACTGCCGTGTTATACGCGAAGATCACGTACGGCAAGATGGCGTCCCAGGTCTTGTGTTCAGCGTCGACGTACATGGCGATCATGTCCGCGATCGTTTCGTTCAGGCGCTCCGTAAGGCCATTGGTCTGGGGATGGTACGCAGTTGTTCGTCGATGGCTTGTATGACTGTATTCCAGAATGGCTTGCGTCAACTCTGCCGTAAACGCCGTTCCCCTGCCCGTGAAGAGCACTTCTGGAATGCCGTGTCGCAAAAAAATTTGTTCGACAAAAAATTTGGCGACTTCTGCTGCCGTACCATTTGGTAGGGCTACTCCTTCGGCGTAACGCGTAAGGTAGTCAGTGGCCACGATGATCCACTTGTTACCCATAGACGAAGCTGGAAAGGGGCCGAGGAAATCCATTCCAATTTGTTGAAAGGTCAAGGTCTGGGGGCGGAATCGGGTTTAGTAGTCTTGCTGGTCTGTTAGGCGGCGTGTTGCGTCGTTGGAGGAGGGCACTGCAGGCGGCGCTTGAGTTCGTCAAAGGCTTCTCCTTGCGGCGCTTCCCATTTAAAAGGTACGTCAGCCTTTGTAAGCTGTGTCAACGGTTCGGCGATGCGCGAAAAGTTTCTGATAAATCGTCGATAATAAGCGCGCAGCCCAAGGAATCGGCGCACTGCTTTTATTGTCGGCAGGCGGTGGGAATTGTCCGATTCCAGCTGGTTTCTCTGGGTCTTGGCGAATACCATCCTTGCTAATGATGTGACCTAAAAAACGCAGTTTTTCGTAGGCGAAGTGACATTTCTCTGCTTTTACCGTTAGTCAAGATGCCTTGATGGTTTCCAGCACTTTCTGCAGTCGTTTTAGATAGTCTTCAATGTTTGACAAGAAGACAACAACGTTGTCTAAATGTACAAAACAAATTTGCCCCTTAAAGCCTGCCAGGACTGTGTCCATTGCTCATTGAAATGTGGCTGGTGCGGAGCAGTGGCCAAATGGCATCACCTTGAACTCAAAAAGACCATCCGGTGTGATGAATGCGGTCTTCTCGCGATATCTGTCGTCGATCTCAATTTGCCAATATCCTCTTTTCAGGTCAAGCGATGTAAAGTATCTTGCATTGCAAAGCCGGTCGAGAGTGTCGTCGATGAGGGGAAGCGGGTAGGCATCCTTCGTAGTAATGCTATTCAAGCGGCGGTAATCAACGCAGAAGCGAAGTGTGCCGTCTTTCTTCTTCACCAAAACGACTAGTGCCGCCCAGGGGCTCTTCGATGGCTGGATTACGTCATCACGCAGCATTTCCTCAACTTAATCGCGTATGGCCTGGTGTTCTCGCGGCGATACACGATAGGGGCTATGGCACAGAGGTCGGGCGTGTTCGTCCGTTATAATGCGGTGCTTGGCCAGTGGTGTTTGTCGTACTTTCGATGATGACGAGAAGCACTCCCCGTAGCTTTGAAGACTGAGAATCTAATCTTTCCTGCTGTGGGTAAATGCCGGGTTGATGTCAAATGTGGGCTGACGGAATTGGTCCGGCTTGTCTTCCAGCGTTTGGTCGTGGAGGGTGAACACATCTTTGAGGTCCGCTAATTCGTCGAGAAAAGCGATCGTCATGCCCTTGTTGAGATCCCGGTGTTCTTCGCTGAAGTTTGTTACCAGCACCTAAGCTTGACCTCTCCGGAATTTTGCGATGCCTCTTGCGATGCTGGCACCTCGTTCTAACAGCAATTGGATATTTTCTTCGACGATAACTTCAGCGGTTTCGATGTTTGCACTACCTACGCAGACTGTGACGCTTGATTGGGGGGGGCACGGTCAATTCTCCATCGATGACGTTTAGAGCGATGTGTTGCGTCAAAGTCGTCATAGCACTACTGGCTTCGTCTGCAGAGAGTTTGATGAGCTTGGATCGCTGGTCGATGATAGCCCTATGTTAATTTAGGAAGTCCATGCCTAAAATCACGTCGCGAGAGCACTGCTGCAAGACCAGAAAGCTGATGGGGTAAGTACGCCCATTTAAAGTTATTCTTGCAGTACATCGTCCCGATGGAGTAATCAGGTTGCCACCTGTGATGCGAATCAGCGGGCCATCCCAAGCGGTTGTAACTTTCCTGTGATGGGAGGCTAACGGTCCACTGATGACTTAATAGTCTGCTCCGGTGTCTACTTGTGCAGTGACTCTGCGACCGTCGACATCAACTTCAAGGTCACTTGTTCGCGTCCTCGCATTGCACGTGTGCCTTGGTGTTCAATCTCGGCTCCGTCGTTTCTTCAGGTCATGGCCGGGGCATATCGTTGCTACTTCGCTGGGCGCCGGTGTCGGCTTGCACTGTGGTCGTGTTGTCGTCGATGTCGTCGTGTGGAGCGGCGGTAAAAAGGCTATGTCGTCGTTAGTGTTCGTAAGCGGCGGTGAATGTTCGTCTTTTCGCCGTTGAGCAACTTCACCTCCAAATGTTGCTCTGTTTAGTTTCCCCTGCGCGGGCTTGGAGACCTTCCGCGCACACTTTCAGCGTAGTTACGGCTGGCGGCGCAAAGCGGACCCTGTACGGCGATAGAGACCTGAACCGACGTCTTGGTGGCGCAATTTACCGCTACGCAGATATTTGTCAATTTCTTGCGGTCGTTCACCTGGGCGTGGTCGTGGAGCGTCGACTGCAAATCCGCGGAGACCGATTCGTCGGTACGGGCAGTGGCGTATAATGTGGCGGACCTCACCGCAGTGGAAGCGTAATAGCCGGTTGTTTGCTGTCCTCCAGGCGTCGCACTTGCTGGGGCTTGGGGGTCGTAGGGATGAAAATTCCCGACCGTTGGATCCCTTTTTAATGTTTCACAACGAGGCCCTCATTTCACTTTCAGCTTTCTTAGATATATATTATCATCACTAGGGATTAAACTTTTTGAGTGTTAATTAGGTGTCCGCATTATTGCCTCAGACAGGAAACGAAAAAAATTGCTTGGCCTTTTGAGATATCTCTAAAGAGATGGATAATGCAAGCTTTGTAGCAGTAGAAGTAGTCATTAGTGTAGTTGTTTTAGTCATTACAACTCTAATATTTATCATTTTAGTCATTTCTAATAGTTGCATTTGTTAGAAGGTATGTTTAGACATATGGTCATTACAAGTCATTAGTAGTCATTCTAATCATTGCTACTCATTACTAAGGATATTTAGTCATTTCTAATGATTTGATTCGTTACAAGTCTTCGTTAGAAGTACTGGCCAATACAAGTCATTAGTAGTCAATCCAAGCCATTAGCAGTCATTACTAAGCATTTTTGTTATTAGTTAACAATTGTAGTCGTTACAAGTCGTGGTTACATATATGGGCGATTACAACACATAGTACTGTTTGCAAGTCATATGTTGTCACGACAAGTCGTTAATAGTCGTTATTAGTCATTATTAGCTATATAACATATACGAATGTATATTATAACTCCTATTATTCACTATCACAATCAATCATTTCTCCCTCTTTATTCTGTGTTTGGCACATCATAGCCATAGTTTCTCATGCGCCATAAAGCATCATGTACCAAACTTTTTTATACTCTCTTCGTATGGCGCACATTTTTTAAAGACGTTTCTGGCGTTCACGACCGGCGGTTACCTTCTGCCAACGCAGCATGAGCCTAAAAGGCTTATGGCTTCAAAAAATATTTTTTTCCTTATCATTATACCCTGTGGAATTAGGCATAGACGTTTTAACATGGTATCATGAAATGTCTTGTTCTTGTAATAAATACTATGTCTCTCGTTGGAAAAAAAAATCACGGTTATGACCGAAAGGCTATGTCTAGCAGTTGGTTGTCGATTTGTGTTAAGTCAGGAGACTACGCTTTAAAAGGGTTGATAAATCCCTGTCTTAACTTGAGATAGAAGGTGAAGGCGATCGGATCGTTCAACATTGGAGTCAAATGCTGCACTCCTAACTCGTGTAGACACTTCCGCAGTTTGGGTAAGCGGGGCTTTATCTCTGATTTGATGCTCATTCACTTGATGCATTCGAGTGCTTGTACCTCTTTGCTAGCAATAAATCATGTTTGAGATAGCAGTGGCTGAACTTAAGGTATTAATCTATAAGCGAGTTACGAAGTGCATATATGTTAATGAGGATAATATATGGTGTCCAGCAAACATTAACAATTACTGTTGACCAATCAGCTTTTCGTTGCTAGTATGTAAACCCTTTTGGAACCTAGATTTGTACCTTTGTTAACATTCCTATTTATAAATTTATTGATTTAAAATTTCATTTTTTATTTTATCACAATTCTTTGTATAAGAAAGTGGACTCAGCGACTGTGTAAACGATAGAACATACTTTTGAACAGCTGTGTTCCGTTTGTACAGCTTACGAGATACGTGCATCTGGAGCACCGCGCTACACTTGATTCATTCTCTCCACAAACAAAGAGTTCTGATTGCAGTCTTTCCGTCGCAGGTGCTACGAAAGCGAATACTACCGGCTCGAAAAAAATTTCGTGACCTCCAGCAGAAACAAAGACCGGGACGCGACCTCCAGAAGATGTCACAGAATTCCTCATCACCTAAACACGAGACCTGCAAAATGCCTACGTGTTGTCCGATATCAAGGACGAGTACAACGCTCAGCTGTTCTTTATGCGCGATTACCAGCAGTTCTGCGACAGCAACCCCGGCAGTCCGGCGCACGAGAACAAGTATTTCAACGTCCAACTGGCATGCATGTTTCCACTTGTGCACAGCCAGGGACATTTGCGTGTGAGACATTTGCTTGTGAGCATACGCACACGCTTTACCCAAAGGCAAACTGGGAGCGTCTCCAGCTCATAGCAATAATAGTGTACGCGTGTTAATTGTATGTCGTGTCTCACCCAAAAGTTGTCCTCGGAGTTGTATTCATCATCATCATCATCATCATCATTAGCCTGACTATACCCACTGCAAGGCGAAGGCCTCTCCCATATTTCTCCACTTAACGCGGTTCTGTGCTAGCTGCATCCACTTGACCCCTGCGAACTTCTTAACCTCATCCGCCCACCTAACTTTCTGCCGCCCCCTGCTACGCTTTCCTTCCCTTGGAATCGAGTTTGTTACCCTAAGCGGCTATCGGTTATCCTCTCTTCGCACTACATGTCCTGCCCATGCCCATTTCTTCTTCTTAATTTCCACTAGAATGTCGGTAACTTGAGTTATTTCTCTGAACCACTCAGCACGCTTCCTATCTCTTAATGTTACCCCTACCATTTTTCGTGGTAGGGGTAACATTAGGTAACATTAACCTATGGGGCTGCAACGTGGAGGCTAACCGAGAGAGTTCTACTTAAGTTGAGGACAACCCAGAGGGCTATGGAACGAAAAATAAAGTTATCAGCGTTCTTCTTACTGTCACCTGTTTCGAAATCTTTACCAATTGCTGATTTTTCTCGTTACCAACTTCTCTACATTTGTACCCGACACTAGTTACCTTGTCGAAATCACGTCACGCTGGGAGCATAATTCAGCCGTAAATTTTAGACCTCGTAAGCAATTGTATAGCGAAATGTTGAAACAAATGTGATATCACATTCGACTAGAAGGTAGTGCTGATTCTCCTACGAAGGTGATGCTGATGACGAGTAACGCATTTGGAAAGCTAGACAAAGCGTCTAAATTTTCGCTAATTGCGACTCGGATAGAGAGCCGCCTTTGAAGGAGAAGCTAGTTTTGTGGACTCTCAAAGTTTTTTTCAAGCTGGTTATCATGAGACAAGTTTTGAAAATCAGACTTTCACTCTCGCGTGTTCCACAGCCTGACACAAGCTTTTGATATACGTCCTCTCTTTCGCTCGCTCTGTGATATTCAGCATGTGCGAACTTACCAGTAATACCACAGCTTCCGCTAGCTTTCTGGGATCCCAGGCAGTTAAACATATCGAAGTTGCATAGCACATCTTTCCAGACTTTCTTTTATGCTTTGTGTATTAAGTGGCATTTGGCTTACTAAATGCTCCATTTTAAAATTGCTCCTCTTTTTGCCCTAATGCCAGAAAGCCACGAAACACATGCTGGGCTATTAGTAGTGCTGAATTTTGTATCTCGAATAAGTATTCACAAATATTCGCGACACATTAACTGTTTAACGTTTGTGCTCATCAATGGTAAACACTTACTGAGTTCCAGTATTAGTTAATCAGCGTGGGAGCTAATAGGCGCGGGTTGAAAAAAATACCACAACCTAAATACTGATAGGATAGCCCTAGTTACCGATACATGCGAGCATTTGTCTATGTTGGGAAGTGCGACATTTATAAGGGTATCATAATACTGGCGTTTTAAGCGTTTAGAAAATGGCTCTCAAGTGCACATCATAACCCGCGGAAGCGCTGCAGAGTGGGGAGAAAAGCGCTTACACCGTTTGGTTTGACTCGGGGGGTTTAAAGTCCTATACCACCTCAAACTGTGGAGAGAGGCAGTTTTGAACAGCTACGGAAATTTTCCGGGGTTCTTAACGTGCGCTGCCATCGCACGGCACACTGACGACTTGCTCTTCGCCTCGGTCGAAAAGCGGCCGCCTCGGCCGGAATTCGATCCCGCATCCTTGGGTGCAGCAGTAAACGCTGTGTTTCGCTATCGACGTCGGGCAGTGTATTCGACACGGGAATTCCTCCTAGGAAGCGAGCACCGAAAATTGCTCGATTAAGTCGATTAAGCTCTGTGCTAATCTGCAACGCAAACTCGTACTCTGCAGTGAATTTCGTCGCGTAAATCAACTCCCACATGTGCGCTGAATCTTCCCTTCGTCTTACTTGCTTTAACTACCTTAAAGTCTCGGTTTTCTCTGGAGCCTGTACAGTTGTAAAAGAGCGGGTCCAAGCCAGATTTGATCCCAAGAACTAAGTAGACTATGGCTATGAAGAATACGAGACGTGGATAGCTGTGGGCTCGAGTCATGTGGCCTGAAAGCTTATCATTGCGCTAACAGAGTTTTGGTAACTAGAAGGCACGTCCCGTTCCAAAGTGTTTCGTTTGCGCTGATTACATTGTTTTTGGCATTAACTGAAGTTCATTTTCTCGGTTCTCTTTGTGTCACCGTCCTTTGTCTTCGTTTCTACTGCTCTAATGCTTAATGGACATGGACCTGAGATGATCAAGGTAAACAAAAACAAGATCCTGAACTTCACTGATGACAAGGCGAAATCCTTTAGAAGCTTATGGAACGAAAAGTACTGCGCAGGAGCTGTGCGCAGGAGCTGCGTCGCATCTGTGCGCTGATGTGTCACTCGCAAATAGCGGGCGTGCTAGAGGGAGAATTAAGAATGAAAACAGTTAAAAGTAATAGGTAATGAATAAAAGTTATAAATAGGAATCGGCAGAGGTATTGAATTTTGCCAATAATAAGAATGACTAAAAATGACTCGTAATTACTGCAACTTTTTGGAAATGCCAAAAAAATACGCACGACTCATCATGACTGCTAATGACTACAAAGCGATCAATATAAACGACAACTTGTGATGACCGTAACTGGTTGGTAATGTGTAAAAATGCTTAGCTGTAAGTACTAATGACTGCAATTACAGGCCTGACATATTACAACTACACGACAAATTTGTCAAACGATGACTTGAAATGATCGCAACTGAGTGGAAATGGGCAAAATGATTAGGCATGACTTATGACGACTGCTAATTACTGCGAAAAGACAAGTATGTCAAACGGCAACCTGTAATGACCGCAACCGATTGGAAATAGGTGCAGCTGATTGGAAATTACTAGTAATGCTTAGATATGAGTGTTAATGACTACAATGACTAGGCATGACTTATCCTGTCTACAAAACTAAGCTTTAGATTCCTAGGTTTTCGCCGTTATTCTAAAAGACACATAAGCGACCCTCTTTATATTTATTTAGTGTGTATGTGTCGTTCTGCCGGGAGAAGTAAGGAGTTTTCCATTTATGTGTTTAAATCTTCGTTTGCACAGTTTGTCTTGCGTTGGGTTTTTATTTGGCCGTCATTGTTCTAAGACGGCATAAAGTGGTAACCCAGTACATTTTCCCAATTAGATTTCCAATATGAGCCTTAAGAGTTGTATACTTCTCTCGCATTTCGCCACTCCTGATGCACGTATATATTGTTTAATGTGCTCCTAGGACAGCCCCTTAAAATTAAATTTGAAACAAAATTACGCTCTAAGTAGCTACCTCATCACCGTGCTTCATTTTAGATGCCTCTTTTCTTACGTATAGAAACGCTGTAGAGAAATAATTAACAATGGGTTACTGTGAATATAGCAAATTGTTGAATTACGCATGCTCAATAACTCGCTTCTCCTGCTGTGTGTGCGGTGTTTTTGTCTTTTGTTGTGTGGTGTAATGCTTCTAATGTGGCGTACCTTGTCATACTCCCGTGTCCGTCTGCGTACGAAACCTTTCTTTTAATCCTTATTTTTTCACGAGAATAATGAATGACACAAAGGTAGAATAATGTACACGTGAAAGATATTCCTCTTTTCACTCCGCACCAAGAGAACCGCCTACCAATTTCGGGGGTCGTCGTAGCGGCGACTAATTCGCCCTGAATTGGCACAGCCACGTGCTCACGAAGCCGTATCAAGGCCACACGCATTGCACGTACGAACACTTTTTTGGCATGCCAGCTTGTTGCTCAGAGCAGTTTTTTTTTTCGGGATTTGGGAATATGCTACTTTAGGCATTGCAGTACATGCATTGACGGGAGCATGTTATCGCTTTTCTGCAGCGCTACACTGTGTCGGAAAATCTATTTCTAGCTGTAGAACGGTTGAGGTATGCTGCTAGTACGAAGGTCGTTGCTGAATTTGGGCCTGAGAAGCCGAACCACGGTCATTGGTAATATGCAGCACTGAACGCGGGAAATTGCTTCTACGTTCTCCCCTTTATGTTATGCGCTTGTTCTGAAGGCCGCCATCTACATTTCAGGCACGTGCTGTTTTCGTGGTTTTTATATAACACGTGGGAACACAACAGGCATCACTTATTATTATTTTCCTTTATTTATTTTCCTTTATTTATTATTCCTTTATTTATTTATTTATTTAGTACACATGAACGAGCTGCCAGGAGCGGGGGCGGCATGTTATCGGCGCGAGACCTAGGGTAGATAAGGGCTCGGAAGCATGGCTTGGTGCTTTTTTGCTGGGCGGCCGGCCAGCGGAGGGCGGCGAGGCAGCGTCCTAGGCCGGCAGGATGTACACGGACGACGGAGCGGAGTCCTGCGAGACGAAGACGGAAGTGGAATCTACAAGAATGCCTTAGGAGTGTTAGCGTGAGTGCTGCCACGCGAGTAGCAATGCTTTTGTACCGTCATTAACGCTTTGGCCCTATTACTCGCCCTATCCGCGCCGCAGTGTGTTTTGTGTTGCCGCGGTGAAGCCCTGACCTATCTTCCGTTTTATTCTGCATAGTTCATTGTCGCGCACTTCGACGGCATGTTTCCAGCGCATTTTTGACCAATGCTGTTTCTTTTCTGTTTTATACTTTTTTATTGTTCCGGAATAAACCAGTGTTTTTAAGAAAGACTTGGTTTTTCACTCGTCGGGCGATACCATCGCTCGCGGACCCGTATTTTAGAAGGCGGAGCCTTCAATATTTACACCCTTAGCATTTTGCAGTTCTATATTCTTCGCTTTGGCAGACTAAATGTCAGTGACACTGCTACGTGATGGTAACGCAGCCGATGACAGCAAATGAGTCTGGACGTGCACTAAAAGAACTCTTTATTGGGTTTATTTATACAATCGAGTGAACTAAGCGATTCGTCGCGGTGATAAAAGAAACCGTTCTTGATCTTCTTTAAACTTTTAATCCCCATGAAATTTAGCAATGCTCAATATATAGAACGCTCCAGAACATTAGGTAAATCACCCAAATAATATTGGAAAAGACCACAATAATACTAAAATAGATGTACTCGCCTGCAATCAGCCTGATTTTGTGCATCTGGCGCAAGAAGAAAATGATAAAGGCGTGTTTATGAAACAACAAAAACCCCAAGACAAATCTATGCGCAACTATCATAGGGATTATTCCGCATGCCTTTGGTCGCGGAAAACGAAAAGCGCTGAAAGGTGCCGGCAATATAATAACGCTAACAATTTAAAAGTGAAGCTTGGAGGGAGAATGCCGGAAGGCTTGTGTACGTCGGGCTTCGCGCGAAATGTTTCTGCATGGAGTGAAAATATCCATTTGAGAACCCTGATTATAAGAATCATTTAAGCGTCCCGGTGATTCATTGTTCTGCAGTGTTGAATAAGCATTGCATTGTTTTGAAACGTGTCATTATTGACATTCAGCAGGTCCATTTTGTGGCATAGGGGAACTCCCAGCATGTGTAATGCAATTTCCATGACAGCACTGGCCAAGACGACCTTCTGGGCTTCCTTCGTTCTGCGCAGAACAAAAAGGCAGATTAGAAATCTGTGATATCATCTAGAGCAAATACGTTTTAAAATAGTGTTAAGTCTATTTGAACATTATATAAAATTGGTTCTGTTTGCTGTATGTTGATTAGTGGTTTGAAATCCCAAAGCGACTTGAGTATTCAGAACTGCCTTAGTGGAGGGTGCAGGAAATTTCAATTACTGGGTTTGATTAACGTGTACTGAAATCGCGAGCATACAGGCGCCTAACGTTTCACTTCCATCGTGAAGCGGTCGACGGGGTCGGTACGCTATCTCGCATCCCTGAGCGAAGCAGTCAAGCACCAACGCACAGCATCGCGAATGAGGACGAATGAAAAGGCGCATTATAAAGCGCGGTTATTTCCACTCCGTATATAATTTCATTTCTGAACGAAAACTGATATTGGATTGCTTTAGGGTTAGGTTAGAAAAACAGCTCCATAAAGAACAAATCCAGGCACTACCATCACCTTACATTCATTGAGTTGTCTTTGGTTCGCACGGTTGTTTTCATTTAACTGCAACACTTGCGTATAGAAAGAAGACATTAGGAGGAAGCCATTCTCATCCTGAGCTTCTGCTTCTGGCACATCTACAACAAAATATTTCATTACGGTCATATCTAAGCGCCCCGAAAAGGTCAATCCGCTATCTAGGTGCACCTATGAATTCAAGCTATGGTGGACAACGCAACACACTTCTAGGGTATGGCCGCTGCCTGTTGCTTCGGACTTATGCATGGAGCAGCGGTGCACGGTTCCTCCATATTGCTACTTTGCTCATCAGAATGGCCAGCTACGCTACAATTCGGTACACGTTACACAAAGCAAAGAGAGACCAACTGCTTTCAGTATTAACTTCACAGACCACAAAAATTCACCTGCCATTAGACATGCAGTTGCTCGACCTTCCATAATTGAGGCTGTTGCCCAATTAAGGAAGAGCTTACAGAGAGCAGGACAAATATGTGCAAGAACGAACACCTGCCATTGAATTAAAGTCTGTGGCCACGAAGCCTCTGACCAAGAATGAACTAACGCTCTTTCAGAAAACAGAAGAAAAATGATTTATTACAAGGACCATCATTCTTCTGGTACGAAGACAGTCATTAAGGGGGTAGCCAATCAATATAATTATGGACCCGACTTGAGAGACCTCAAAAATTTAAGGTCACCATGTTATCAGTTTCCGCCGTGTCAGGTGCTCCCAATCTATTCTCATCCCGTTTGAAGGAGGCTGCAAGCTGCTCCTTCAAGCAATGTTTACGTTTTAAGTCAGCAATCTTTAATAGCTCATTCACGTGGATCGTGTCCGTCTGTTTGTGACGCGTTCGGTACGTAAGAGACGGTAGCTGGCAGCTGACACGGCCGAGAACTAACTGGATGTCGAGCTTCCTTGCAGTATGTTTGGCAGGAGCTACCAACTCGGGGCTCTCCTTTCATATGGGACGGTGATATCAGAATCAGCATGCCAAGACCCTGGCATTCACGTATGCCTAGAACACGCAGGTACGTTCATACTGCTTAGATAAAAGCAGGGCTATATATGTTGACTTGTAGATTACGCTACCGCACCATCGCAAAGGCGGGAGTAAAAACATAAACAGGTGTCGATGGTGGAAGTGAAAATAGAGGGAAAGAGGTGCCGTAGCGGAGGGCTTCGGACTACCGCGCGTAGAGGCTTTCGCTTCATAGAATTTTAGGGATCCAAAGTGCCCCCTAGAATTTCTTTCCTCATTGGGCACCCGCGTTTACTCTCCTCGCGTCAAGTACAGACTATACATGTATTGCATCAGTTTACACCAATTCATCTACGATTGACCCGCAGTAAACGATTCTCCTACGTTGCACCGCTTCAAGGATGCAGTTTCTTGTTGGCCAAAATTTAGACACACGACACTTCTACGGAGTCTGCTGACATAGTTGCCATGGTGAGCATTCTGCTATTTTGTCTTTATTTTGCCTCCTGTCTATTTTATTTATTAATTTATTTATGCCGCAAAGGCCCAATTTAAGAGGTATAACATAAGGGAGTGGTTGACGAGTACATGAATCATTTGATGAATGATCTGAAGGTTGATGGGTCTATCTGTCAATCTTAGAATGCTGCCACGTAGGCCCAAGGTATTGATTTTGGGCCAGTCGAAGTCTCATCGAAAACGCCAGATTTCTGCCGTCTACTTAAACATACAAGTGGCCAGCGCTGGCCACTGCAAAGCGCTTCGGTCATTTGGAGAAATTACATCTCCCTCATATTGAATCCGCAAGCAGCCCCAGCTAAACATATTGCACATCAAGGCAAATAACACAATCCGCTCACAATTGGCGTGCGCATGTCGTTTAACCCTGCTTCAGAATACGTTTCGTCGCCACCGGCTGTATTGCTGTACCAGTCAGTACATGCAGCAGTTTCCATAATCCTCACACACTACAAGATAATGAACTCACATTTATGAGGCTGAGTCCCATTGTTAAAAAGACCTGCCCTACCCATTGAACAAGCAACATAAATCGCGCCCGCTTCTGATGCACGCTAACGTAATGCAGGTACCAGCAGTAACATAACCTCGCGGATAGTACTGCAGGGACATACAAGACAATCAGTTTTCCAGTGCCCTTCTGTACCATCTAGGTATACGTGCAAGGTGTCTTCTATACCCCTCTCTCAAGCAGTGAAACTCTTATCAGCATGCAGCTTTACTTTGGAAGCAGTAAATCAACTGCTAAAACTACAACTAGAGGAATCAACTGTGATTATTTCCTCTCGACCTTTACCGAAATCTACCCAAAAGATATTTCCAATGGCACTACAGCGGAATTAGAGGAGGTACAGAAAAATGTAATCTGCTGCTACATGGCTAGCACAAACATCACGGATTATTGCGCATCAAAAACTCAACAAACTTCCTTTATTTCCTGGCTCGCATCTCACTCACACCAGTGTAGCACGCAGAAGCGAAAAGTTTCAAAACGTCATTATAATTACTGATTTACACTTGTGCGTCTAATTTGATCAGGCAAGGCAAGTTCTATACCATAACGCCACAGTAAGATTCATTCTAATCTGCATTTATTACAGCCGCTTGCGTGCGGCTTTATCAATTTGATAGCAATTCTGTATTCTTTGTTCATGCTCTTTGTCGCGAAACGCGGTTTTATCAGTTTTTTTGTCGCGAAAGGCGTGTCGAGATATGTCTAGAAGATTAGGGCCACTCTTGTATGTTTGTGCAATGTTCTAGGTTGTGCTATCCACTGTTTGCGGCTTTATATAAAAGTTCCTGCGCTGCCTTTAAATTTGACGTTGACGGGGGAGACGGGCATTCTTTCTTCGACGACCGCTGGGTACGGTTGTTCCTATCGTCGCCGCCGCTTGCTTAGTTCCTTTGCAGGCATAAATCAGCACAATAAAGAGTTTCTTCAGTGCACTCCAAACTCTATGTGTTGTCATCAGCACGTGAAAGTATAATATATACCGTCATCAAGAGCAGCAAAGTGGTCAGAATCATACTACACAGACAGAAATACCACTGGAAGATCACCGACAACACCAACACATTGTCTACTTCGACATCATTGCTTCCGACTCACCGCTCGACACATCGTGTCGTTTCTCAATCGTGGAGTTGACATCGTAACACTACGTCACCTTTCCCGAGGGACAAGCGCGATGCCTGTAGGGTATGGCAGCGAAAATTGTCCTGGGGGACGGGACGGGATTTCGTAGATAATGTGATAAAGCTGCTGCAAGAGTTTCTCCCAAAGGCCCGCCGGGCCAAAGAGAACTTCGGTGCCAAGTGGGGAGCAAACATCGCAATATTTACGGTTGTAAGGGCATTCTTGGACAGTCTCTATAGCGCTGAGGTGATCTTGCCCAACCTTTTAGTAGGCAGTTTTGGGCTATGCCATCAGAAGTATACAGCCGGCATGGTCGTCTTTAGGCAGAAAACCGTGAAACGCCGGAAGTTGTTGAAGTCGAAAAATAGTTAAAGATAATTAAGCGATGCAATCTTGACTGCCGGAATTGTAAGCACATGTCACGAAAGGTATATCTACATCCCAAAAATGATGTTTTCAGATGTGTATATGACAAGCATTGCCGCAGGCGACAGGCTAAAGCGCT
Source organism: Amblyomma maculatum (assembly GCA_023969395.1). Classification (NCBI taxonomy): domain Eukaryota; kingdom Metazoa; phylum Arthropoda; class Arachnida; order Ixodida; family Ixodidae; genus Amblyomma; species Amblyomma maculatum. The sequence goes on from JAJIZL010026164.1 coordinate 78,045, forward strand.
CTAAGCGGTCAATAGGGTTATGACCTTATGACCTACAGTACAAAACACTATCGTCTGTCTCAACGTAGAAGGCCCTCCAAAAGAAATAAGGGCGAAATTCAGTCAATGCCCTAACGTGTGCGAGGTACTCACATCGTCAATAGAATACTCCTGCGCTCGGCGGGATATAATTGGCGGGGCCACATAGGCAATTAGATGGCAGTGACAATTGTAGAACTGGGTAAGGAGGCCCCCTATGCAATGTCCACTGCCGTTTGTTGTATTCTGTGCAGCTGCTGAATGGTAACAATTAGCCAGGATATATAAATGCTTGGGGGCGAGGTCCGACCATCAACAGGGCAGCAAGAGAAAGGAGATTTGTTCTTGGATATAGCGGTCTTCGAACGTACAATGTTGACAACGTTCTCGATGAACTGCCAGAAATATGACCATATACAATGGAAACGGCACAGATCAGCTGTGAAACGTAATTATAGAAAATCTGCATGTGAGAAACATTAGCAGAGTTAGGCTTGCCGCCGATTGGGTCAATAGAGTGGCGAAGCACCTTTTTCTGGCACTTGCTTAGAATTCAACTGGAGACCAAAGTGGGGAAAAGCGGGAAAAGAACAGCGCCATCTAGGGAACATACGCACATGGTCCAGCTAAAGCACTAAGAATACAGTCTATCATGTGTTCGAAGGTCGCCGGGGCAGTGCAGAAATCTCGAAATGCATGACGTTTATTTAGTAAAGGCCATCGCGAGCAACAAATGTGGTTAAAATGATTACGCACTGCTGTTTGGTAGTACTCCGAATGCAGATTAAAAAATAACTGACACGACACAAACAGTCGGGGGCGCCATCTAATAAAGTAGACGTTTTATATTCCTAGGCAACGTAAATCAATTAAGGATCGTCAATTTTACACTCTATCACTAAAACGACAGTTTATGCCCACAAACCGCTAGAGGGCTCGTCGTGTTGTTCGCCAACATCTTGTTAAGTTCAGTCTATGATTTCGCACTCTGACAGAAACACAATAGGGGCGGCGGTGGATTGTGATTGCATCGCCTTGTTGCTCCGATGTGTCATTATAGTAGTTTGACCAAAAAACGGTTGGCGAAATAAGGATCTCTTTGCTGTAATCCAAAAGTATGAAGGTGGCACGGGCGTTATCCGGTGGCAAAACTGCATCGACCATTGCAAAAGTAAGATAAGAATTGGAACTGGATGAGAGCGGGAGTGCGAAAAGATGATGTTAAGCTGGGGTGTGAAAGCAGAAAATGTGCATTCGGCCAGCCCTGCCGCGGTGGTGCAGCATTTAAGGTGCCCCACTACTGTGCCGGAGTACCTGGGTTCGATCACGCCCGCCGGCTGATCTGTTTCAATTAGGATTGCGTGGTGTACAATATCTGTCCACATTAAAGATCCCCACCTGGTGGAGATTACACTGTAGCCCTCCGCTATGGCACCCATTTCACTCTTTCCTCTTTGACTACCACAGTCCTTCCTTCCCTTAGGGCGTGGGTCAGGTGTTCCCAGAAAAAGTGATAGATACTACGCCTAGCCTGTAAACCACTTGTTATTAAAATCAATATTCGGTGAGGGAAAAAGATTCGCGATTGTAATGAAGTGTGGTCAGATTTGAGTCGAGAGTCTGAATTTTAGAATCGGAAGATAGGTGTGCTTGTGGTAACAACGGTGTGAAGAAGGATGACGTTGCGCGGATGAACATCCCTGATAAAGCCTTTCATATAGACCCCTGTGGAAACAGAGGATAAGGCAAGGTAATTGTAACAAATTCAACGGCACGTAGGCGGGTTTTGAAGAGCGGTGTCAGAGGTCCAAGGAAGAAGGCCACTTGAGCAACAGGTCGGAATACTATGACTAGTAAAAAACGAAATGCTTAAGATTACATGTTAAGGACAGCAGTCAATACTTTGAATGGAGGATTAGTATGAGAGGCAGTGCTGACATGGTCTAGCACATTATCGACAGCAGCGGCAGTGTCATCGGCCACATGAACAACGGAAGAGACGATGCGGATCGTATCCTTCTCGAGATAGCGATGAAGCTAAGTGCGGTATGCATCGGTCGATTACAGGAACACTGTCCATGTAAAGATAAATAAGGTTGCGTAAATAAGGCGAGGAGAGCATGTTCGTGAGTGAAGCATCACCTCCAGCGGAATACTAGTCAGTTTTACTGAAGGAAGCTGGCCGGAAGTTCCGGCTATCGGGAGGAAAGGCTCGGTAGGGATGGCGATCACATAGACTTGAATGTTTCCGGAGTGAAGTCGTCGGGGCGATGATACTAAAGTCGAAGTGTTGAGAACCAATGGTGAGCAACATTGAAGTACTTATACCGGCCAAAGGAGATGCGTCATTTTGAAGAACGCAGTGTGAGGAGCAGAAGCAACGCGTTTGTCAGTAGGGTCTGCCAGTGTTGAAGCCCACGCTCACGAATGGCCGGGGAAAGCCTATAGGAATATTGCGGCTTCGGAAGGGTGAGATATGAATTAGAAGGAAGTCACAGCAACTTCCTTCAGACCAGGTGTCACCTTGGAAATGTGACTCTGCAGACTACAGGGTCACTATTGGTAGGTGACAGCTGGTGCAATGTAGGCATGCCCTCAAACGCAAATACAGCAGTCGTGTTGGAAAGAAGGAATCCGGCAGTGCTTGTCTCGATCAAAGCGCCGGAGGAGCTGGAGGACCGATTCAAATGTGGCGCACTCTGCATTCATATGATTGAATGCGTAATCAGTTATATCTTTATGGATGTAGCCCACCTTTTCGGTCATATACTGCTCTGTTCACATTATTACACATTGCAGAGACGTGCTGAATGTACGATTGGTAATACTGGGTAGGGTAACTGTGCATGACAAGCAAGGTGGGTGCCTGAGCTTGCCAATTAAGTCTTTCTAATTATGCTTAAGGATATCCAATATGTGACGCATTCTGCATGCATCTCGAACCAGACGCGACATCAAAGTCATGTAGGAAATTACGTTAGCAAGTATGGCAGTATGGTCATACTGATTGTAGTAGCTTATCCTCTCATATATTATAACTCAGTCGACGTCGACTTTTTGTATGCTGCAAAACATGCAAGGAAGCAGGTTTGCGAGGCTGCACCATGACATAGTTTGGTTCTGGTTTTGGGCTCCCTGGATGAACTTTTGGACGACATAGTCAGGGAAAGGGGCTGGTGTCCACTGCAGTATTTCCGATAGTGGGCCTAGATTTGTTGTACGCCATCCTTCCACTAAACTAATAAAGCATGCTCTCGAGTGGTCTAGACTCCACAGTCAACAGCACCTCCAGAACGCCAACGCGCACATCAAACATCTACCTCAAACTTCGAAGTCGTTTTGTCAGGCGCATCCCCAAAACACCCTAGTTGCAGATCGACTTCTTCACTACGTACCGCAGCAGTACAACTACCGGGTGCTCGGAAGCTCCGGTTATCCCACTGAAGGTTTGTGACAGCTACCCTAACAACTCACGTACTCAACTTGTTTACGTGCTATACACTAATTACTGCGACACAGGGCATATACCAACCCACCTGCCAGAGCTGGGCCACACCTCCTGCTGAATTTTGTTGACAACAGGGACCACAGCTCATTTGTCATATTACTTATGTCAGAAATGTATGGGTGCCAACTCAACAGTTTGAAGAGAAGCTCAAGACCTGAATCAATTCGTAAATGTTTATTTCACTCCCTCTCTCTTCTCGCCAATTTTCTGCGATAAGTGTCTGCAAGGTCATATTATTTTCGCAGTGATTTCGCTGTTATGCATATAAGCGCCGAAAAGACGAAAAAGTGGAAGAAGTAGCAAAAATGATTGCCGATATCAGCTATTTTATGAATCTTTGCAACAGCTCGCAGTAACGAACACATTGTTAGTATATCAACTAATACGCTAGTAGCCACTTTTATTTTTGATCCTCCCTACCAATCTCAATTTTGTATGAAATGTTGTTGAAATAGCTGCTTTTCAAGGCGCATTGAATTTGACTAAACAAGGCGAACAACTAAAGAGCATGGATGCATTTGCTACTTTCGCTACTAATGAAAATATTGCAGGGAGACTGTGAATTGTACAAAAACGCAGATGAGACTGTACCGTTACTTCATGATTGGCTCTTATTTGCCATAAAAATTTTTATCATCTATTACGCAGGACGAGCTGAATTGTGTGTGCTAGGCAGGAAAAATGCGTTGAGGTCATGCGTGTCACAAATGCATTCCTGTTTCTCGTGCAGACCCTGCTTTGTGATAGACCCAGCGCTGCAGCAGGTGAAGAATGCCACTGAATATTCACACTTAGCATGGCGGAGCTGCATGTTCTCCGTTACAACCCAAGATCCAACAATCCCACCGATGAAGCCTGGGGCATGCGCATCTCGCCCTGGTGGATTGCTGCGCATCGCCCACCGTCATCGGCGTCAGCACTTTCGAGCATTTAAGTCCGATTGCTTCGCGGCCACCGACGAATGGGCACGGCGAGGCATTGACGCCATGTGTTTCACGAATTCATTCCTGTTTCTTGTCAAGGTAAGAGGCCAATGATTAGTATATATATTGTGAAAGAAGGAAAGGTCCAGACGGCAAGGTCGTGAAGGCAAGGCAAGGTATGCGTGTCAGCGTTTAATCTGATGGAGAAAAACCCAAGCGCGCGCAGGAGCCGGCGCCGCGGGACGATGATGATGGTATGTACAAGAGGAAGACGAAGATCATGGTATGTACAAATGAAAGAAGATCCGTGGAGGGCTCACACAATCTGCCCAGGGGGTCGGAAGCGGCCAGCCTGGCCGCTCCTAACCAACCGATGCACCGCGGTGCACAAACGGCTTCAAGCGAGATACATGAACAATTTCACTTCCACGGTGGCATCGATCAGCTGGGGGATCAACAGGTGTGACTTGGTAGTTTACTGGGGAAGTTTGGTTGATTACCTTGTAGGGACCAAGATAGCGGTGCTGAAATTTATCACTAAGGCCAGGGGTGCGCAGTGATGTATACAGCAGTACTTCGTCACCAGGACGAAACGAGACCACGCAATGTTTCGAATCATAGCGACTCTTGCGGTCCTGCTGGAACGCTTCTGTGTTGAGGCGGGCAAGATGACGGCATCTGGCTACACGGGATAAGAACTGGGCTGGTAATGATGAGTAGTAGTCGGGCGTAGAGAAGAAGGAAGTGTCGAGGATTGTAGTGGGAGGACGGCCGAAAACGAGGACAAATGGGGAGTAACCGGTAGTCCGTTGTACTGCAGTATTATAGGCGAATGTGACGAATGGTAGAACAGTATCCCAATTTTGATGATCCGGTGTGATGTACATGAATAGCATATCCGATAGGGTGCGATGAAATCGCTCAATCAGACCATTAGTCTGGGGATGGTAGCTTGAGGTTGTCTTATGGAGGGTGGATGACGCACGAAGAACTTCGGATACGACTGTCGATAAGAAGGCCGTCCCGCGGTCACTTAGAAGCACCCGAGGTGCGCCATGACTCAATACAATTGACCGCAAAAGGAAATTAGCTACCTCTTCAGCGGAACCAGTCGGTACAGGGGCGGTCTCAGCATAGCGTGTAAGGTCGTCGACAGCTGTTATAATCCAATGGTTACCCCCATTGGAGAGAGTTAGGGGACCATATAAGTCAATGCCGACCACGTTGAATGGTGTGGCGGGACAGGAAAGGGGTTGTAGGAGACCAGCGGGGGAAGAGGTCGGCCGCTTGCGACGTTGGCACAGGTGGCAGGAAGCAACGTATTTAGCTACGGTGGTAGACAGGCCAGGCCAGAAGAATCGTCTTTTCACGCGGTCGTATGTTTTGTTAAAACGAAGGTGACCTGCAGTAGCGTCATCGTGGAAAGCCGCTAGTATACGTGGGCGAAGCACACGCGTTACGACTGGGAGCCAGCGAGTTCCATCAGGATAATACACGTAGCGGCGTAGTATGCCATCTTCAAGCTTGAAATTGCGAAGCTGTCGGCGAAGCCTAGCGTTGGGTGGGCTCGAAGCGCCGATAAGGCGGTCGATGATGGGCCGACAGTAGGCATCAGCTAATTGCTGTGAACGGAGAGCGTGCTTGTTCTCAGAGTCGTCAAAAGAAACTGCAGTGATATGCGTCGGTGGAAGCGATGATCGGCTGTGGTCAGAGGTGGAAATGCATTGTGAAGAAAAACAGCAGGCTGATTCCGAAACCGGGCAGCGAGAAAGAGCGTCGGCGTCTTGGTGTTGGCGGCCCGATTTTTAAACGACGTCGAAATGGTATTCTTGCAGGCGTAGAATCCAACGGCCAAGTCTGCCTGTCAAATTTTTCAGTGAAGATAACCAGCAAAGAGCATGGTGATCGGTCACAACTGTGAAATGCCGACCATATAGGTAAGGGCGAAACTTTTGAACAGCCCAGACGACGGCGATACATTCCTGCTCGGTAATGGTGTAGTTTTTCTCAGCTGGAGTCATGGTCCGACTGGCGAAGGCAATCACTTTCTCACGCGAAGTTGCATTGCGCTGCAGAAGTACAGCGCCAAGACCGTGACCACTGGCATCAGTGTGCAGGATTGCAGGAGCGCTGTCGCTGAAGTGGCCAAGAACTGGATCTAATGTGAGGGCGTGCTTTATGTCGTTAAAAGCAGTGTTGCACTGTTCAGTCCACACGAAAGGGCTGCGCGGTTTAAGTAGTTCATGAAGTGGCGCAGCAATAGTTGCAAAATGTCTTATAAATCGCCGGAAATAGGACGCCAGGCCGAGGAAGCTCCGCAAATCTGTAGTCCGTTGCGGACAAGGAAAATTCAAGACCGCGGTTATTTTTTCAGGGTTTGGGCGAATGCCGTCATGGCTAACCAGATGTCCTAATATTTTAATTTCCTTCTCTGCAAATTGGCACTTCTTTGTGTTGAGCTGAAGGCCCGCTGAAGAAAGACACGTGAGGACTTCATTCAGGCGTGTGAGATGGTCGGTAAAAGTTGACGAAAAGATAACAATGTCATCCAGGTACCATAAACAGGTTCTCCATTTGAGGCCATGGAGTACAGTATCGATCACTCTTTCAAATGTTGCGGGTGCGTTACAAAGGCCGAAGGGCATAACATTAAACTCGTAAAGTCCGTCAGGAGTTGCGAAAGCGGTTTTTTCTTTGTCGTCCTCACGCATAGGTATTTGCCAATAACCTGAGCGGAGGTCCAAGGTCGAGAAATATTCGGCACCTTGGAGAGAGTCAAGGGCGTCATCAATACGCGGCATCGGGTAGACGTCTTTGCGGGTAATTTTGTTGAGTGCGCGATAATCAACGCAAAATCGTACCGATCCGTCCTTTTTTTTAACTAATACTACTGGGGAGGACCATGGGCTTGTTGATGGACGAATAATATCGCGACGTAGCATGTCATTGACATTTTCTTCAATTACTTTTTGTTCCGAGAGAGAAACCCGATAAGGTCGTCGGCGTACAATTGAGTTACCTTCGGTAAGGATGCGGTGATGTGCAACACTAGTCCGTCCCAGTGGTGGGGAAGTGGCACCAAAAATGGCTTGGTGGGCTTGAAGCAATTGCAGCAATTCTTGATGTTGGTTTGGCTTGAGGTTCGGATTGATTGTCTTCGAAAGCATGGAAAGAGAAACTTGCGATGAATCGCGTTGCGGAGGTAGCGGGGCAGTGAGCACGATTATGGATATAGGGTGAGCATCCACTATGCATGGCAGGGAAGTTCCCTTAGTCAGCACGAGGGATTCACGGGAAGTGTTCGTGGCAGCTACTATTGCAGAGCTGCTGCGGAATCGTACAAGGCTTGATGGGAAGGCGATTCCACGGGCAAGATGACGATGATATGGTGCGATGAGTACATCCCCGTCACTGATGTGCTCGGAAGAAACGGTAATAAGTGTTTCGCACTGTGGAGGCAATACAGTATCAGCTGCAGCAATGAGGAAATGATGCCGTGCAGAAATGTCAGATGAACAATCACTGTCTGTCACATGGATGACACGGTCGCTACAAGAAATTAACGCTGAAGTTGCTGACAAAAAATCCCATCCAAAAATCATCAAATGCGCACACGGTGAAAGCACAGCAAACTGCACATGGTGGCGGACGCCGTCTATAACAACTCGAACTGTGCACTTTGCTGAAGGATGCAGAGGGACGCCTTTTGCTCCACGAAGTTCAGGTCCATCATATTGTGTCGTTACTTTCCGCAAACGGTGGCACAAATCAGCATGAATAACAGAAAGTGCAGCTCCTGTGTCAATCAAAGCTTCGACCGGTAATCCTTCAGCTAAAGCGGAAATCATATTATACGGGCGATGAGGAGGACTTTTTGTTATTCGCAAAGTGCAGTTTCTCCTCCGGAAACTGCATCGCTTAGTTTTCCGAATTACGGACAGGAACAGTTGTTGCTGGTCGAAGTGGCGAAATAGTGCGGCGGTATTGGGAAGGGGACCGGCGTCGGGATACATGAGCCCCACTTGGTTCAGACGAGGATACCGGCGGTGGAGAGAATCGACGAGGTAGACTGGGAATTGGTCGTCGCTGATAATATGCAGGTGTGTCACTTTCGAAGGCGTCTTAACCACGTCGCTCATTCTGAATGCGTCGGCGACAAAAGCGAGATATATGTCCTCGAATTCCACAAAAATAGCACGCTGGGCGAGAGGATCGCCAAGGTGCGTAATAGGGTGGCGTCGGTTGAGCCGTCGTCATGGCGTTGATGTGGTTGTAGGGTGGTGCTTGGGGTGGGGGAACAAAAGGAGGAGGGGATGCAGTCACGTGAGCGTAAGTCGGTGCTGGGCGAGGTGCAGGAGGATCAGGCGTGACAGGGTGCTTGATAGTGGCCAACTCTTCTTTAATGATGTGGCGGAGGCCGGCGTCATTAGGAGGAGACGAATGATCGCACCCGTGCCGGCAGAAAGGGCAGAGAGCTTGGAGCTCCTCGCGGATTATCGCTCGAATCATGGCTCGTAGATCGAGGTCAGTAGAAGTCGGGGCAGTAGTGAAGCTGGGCTGCAATCGGGAGGTGTAGCTGGTCGAGGCGTTGGCAGGTCGTTATAATGGAATCAACACTTGATGGATTTTGGGCAACTAGGGTGTTATATGCCATTGAATTGATTCCCTTCAAGACATGGTGTACACGTTCAGATTCCAGCATAGTGGGACTGATGCGCCGACAGAGTGACAGCACGGCCTCTATGTATGACGCATAGGACTCATCGGGACCTTGACGGCGGGTAGCGAGCTTGTTCCTTGCGATCTCCGTCCGAACAGCCGGGTCAGCGAAGTACTGTCGGAACTGCTGCTTGAAAGTGAGCCAGTTTGTGGTATGGGGCTCGCGGTTAATAAACCAATTTCTGGCGACCTCAATAAGGTAGAAAGATACGTTCAGAAATTACAAAGCATCATCCCACCGGTTGTAGGCACTGCAGCGTTCTTAAGTGTCAAGCCAGTCATCGACGTCTTCGTCGCGACGACCAGCGAACAGCGGCGGGTCGCGTTGTCGTGTGGGCACCATCGAAGGCGGCGGTGTAGCCGAGGTAGAGGGTCCGGCCGGGTCGGGACTGCTCTCGGTTGACATGACGATGGTAGTGGTTAAACGGCAACCGGAACGCAGCTCCAGCGAGAGGCAGGGCACAAGGCAGCAAGGGGATCAATTAAAAAGTCGTCCATATACCGAAACACTTTAAGGACTTTGTCATTGTTAAAATGATTAAAATGATCGTGTAAAGAGCGATCGATGAAAGATAAAAATATATTGCACAGTACCGGGCCAATACTTGTCCCGATACAAATTCCTCTCTTTTGAAGAAAAGATCCCTTTCCTTTCTTTCCTTTCTTTTGCAGATCGTCGATTATAGTTTATAAAGATGCTGCCCATGTTGCAAGTGCTCAGGCTGATCAAGATACTTTTTTGGCAGAGTGCACTAGTTTTATAGCCGTAAAATAATATAAATGAATTAATATATATCACAACACACGAGCCCGTTTCGCTTTTGTCATTGTCGAGACGCCTAGGCAATTTGCTTCTGATGTGCAAGTTTAGAGTACTGTCCCCCTAATGTGATGGGAAATAGCGGGATACAGGTCGAACGACCGTACTCAGCAGCGAATCAGCATAAGGGGAATATATTGTGCTGGGAAAAACCAGTCCATATTGGTAAATGTGTAGGCAGACTACAATGTACAATTGATCCGATCTATTTTCCTTTCTCAGCATAATGCAAATCAAAAAGTTCGCAAACAGAAGCCGTAGTTTTATCAGTAAATGACTGCGGCATTGCAAATATCTCGAAAAAAGACACGGGATAGCAACAATAATTGCATTGTATTGTATTGGGTTTAGTGGCTCATAAGCGGTTCAGACTATTATGCGCCAAGCACAAGGTTGTATCTTGAGTTTAGTGGAGTATATGTATTCATTCTACAGTTTCTTTAAAACATTTGCTTCCTTAAGAAAGCTGAAAACGCATGACAGATGAACAAGACCATTTCACCTAAAATTAATGCTGGATGGAACGGGATGTCCTCATTGTAAAATCTAGTAAAATACTTTTTCCTTTGTGTTTCAAGTCGTGTGCACGAAAATAAAACACGATTTATGGTAACTTCCTCTCCGCATTCTGGACAGAATGGTTTGTTTTCTTTTCTCAACAAAAAATTATGCGTCAAGTGTATATGGCCAATGCGGAGTAAACATAAAATAACTTCTATGAAACGTTCTTGATGATGACATGACTTCCATTCCCCCAAAATCGGCTTCCCCAACTGCAGTTTGTTTTTTATCTCGCTACACCATGACGACTGCCATTTCTCCTTTAGTTTACAGTGAACTAGCGCCATGCAGGCTCTGTATGGAATATTTATGTTCTTGACCTGTTTTTCACGGGCTTGGGCAGCGCAAACGTCTGCTCTCTCATTGCCTCCAACGCCGACATGACTCGGGACCTAACAAATTGTTATGTCCTTGAGCACAGGCTGCTGATATATTATGTATGATGTCTCCAAGTAGTGGAGCAACTGCTTTTTTTGTGGTGAAGGGGTGTTAAAACAGTTAGAGAGTCTGTGTAAATAATACTGTTTGCAATGTGCCCATTGGCTATTTTTCTTACTGCCATAGAAAGTGCATAACACGCAGCGGTAAAAATGCTCGTACACTGAGGTAGTCTTAATATATTTTCCCATTTTCCTTGCACTACAGCACTTGCAACATACTTGATTGTCTTGGAGCCATCTGTATAAAACTGTGTACAGTTTGAGTACTTTTCTTTAAGAGCTTAGTATTCTTGGAAAAATATGTTCATGCGATGTTTTCTGTTTGCAAAACAGAGTCAATATGAAATCACAAACAATTGGGGGCTCTACCTTGGTGGTAGTGAAGCGTGCCTTGTTTCAATATCAGGGAGGGAATTTAGTATTCCCAGCTCTTGGCATTTATCCTCGAACCGGAGTAGCGAAGGTCTGATTGTGTGCGGTTTATTCTTGAACAACATTCTGGAGCTGCACTTTGTAATAAGAGGGTAGCATATATGTTTTGGTAATTTTGCGTATTTTGAAGAAATATGAAAATGTAAGCATGGTTCTTCTGTATTGGAGGGAGGGCTCATTTGCTTCAACATAGAGACTGTTTATGGGAGAGATTTTATATGCATCAGATGCGAGACGCACACGCAGGTTGTGCACAGGGTCCAGTCGTTTTAGGCATGACGCTCTTGCAGATCTGTACACTAAACAACCGTAATCCAAACAAGACAGTACAACAGAGTGATAAATACTCAAATAGCATGTTCTATCGGACCCCCAGTGTTTTCTTGAAAGGACCTTGAGCATCTTTAGGGATTTGGTAGCTTTTTTTAAGAGTATCGATAATGGACAAAAAGTGAGTTTTCGGTCAAGAGTAATCCCCAGTAATTTGGGCTCATTTTTAGCTGTTAATTCGGTCTCGTTCAGGTGCAGAGTGGGGTCAGTTTGTATTCCACGTCTGAGTGAAAACACAACTGCGACTGTTTTCTGCGGAGAAAACTGAAATCCATTTTTGTCTGCCCAGGTGACTAGCTTGTTAATAGTTAGCTACACTTGCCTCTCACATGTTGCAACGTTTGAGGAGGTGCAAGCTATTTGAAGATCGTCGACGTAGACCGAGTACATAATAGATTGTGGTATTACTTTGGAAATGGAAGTCATTTTAACTATAAAGAGCGTTGTGCTTAAAATACACTGCTGCGGAACACCATTTTCTTGGGTAATGGTTATTGACAGTGTAGTACCTAGACGCACCTGGAATGTGCGGCTGGATAGAAAATCATTCAGAACTTTCAGCATTCGGCCACGGATCCCCAGGTCACGCTAGGTTGAGGGGTCACGAAGAAGAAAGGGCGAGAGGACAAGATCCAATGTACTAGAAAGGAGTATAATCAGGGACGACATTTGGGCTAATCGTTACGTTTTAGTAAATGACACCGACAATAAGGTACCTACGGAACAACATGCTTTTTTCACGCCAGTTGCAATGTCGCAGTTACTAGAAAAACGCACCAACTAGCCGAAATATGTTCCCATATCAAATAGCTATATGTTGTTGTCTTCAAACATCAGTTATTGCAGCTGCAACGATTGTTTTCTGAAGGAATATTTACCTGGCACGTTGTGTTTTTAGTGTAATGACCGTAGTACCACTCAGCGCCTTGTTTGCAGTAGTACTTGCAAGAGAACACGGCTCTTCGCTGGAAAAAAGAAGACTTGATTTCAGCAATCTTTCTACATTCTTACAATGTTTTGCATGAGTCGTATTTATAAAAGCGGCCGCTCGCATTTCAAACATTAGGAATTAGTTTCAGCAGCTTGCCTATATTTCTTGGCCCTGAAACATATACCAGGCTGAAACGTTGCCTGTACAGGGTAGACAAAAACTGAATAGGAGATGAGGTGAAGCCTAACTTCACAAGGCAAGGCAAAGGTTCGAGAAGCGGTATTTTCTTCTGGGCAGCGCAACCAACTTTGACAGGTTTTAAACTGATTTTATTTATAGGAAGGGAAAGGCGCGGTAACCTGTCACATTTGTTTTCTGTGACAGGTTTTGTATGCGTGTCTGCTTCTGAAGAAAGAAGGCGAGGGTTAGAGAGAGGAGCAGGGCAAACGACTAACGATTGTTTTGTTGCATATAAATATCTGGGACAGAAGGTCCGGGACCTGAAAAAGCAGCATGTTATTTCCGCTCAAGGGACCACTTGTTACAGGTGAATAAAATTTCATTTGAAAGGAAATATTCTTTCACATCTTTTCCTGCTCATCTCGCACCGCTCCTCATTTTTCCTTCATCGGAAGCAAAAGCGTATGCGTATGTTGACACGGCTAGTGACAATGGCGCTTCCCAGACGAAGAAACGTTGGTTGTTCTCCCGTACTGAGGCTCACAGGAGTTGCATTTGATATAATTCTTATAAACGTCAGATTAGACGGAAGGGTTCTAGGAGCTTACATATTTCTTACGTTTTAGTGAAAGAATATTGCTGTGGTCGTATGGTAGTCGATGAATGAAGGAGAACCGTATACTCGTGAAAAAAGTATAACATGTGCATATTTTTGGTTCCGAGTACATGGAGTTGAGTCTGAGTTAACGTAGATGTTACCTATCAAATCAGTTTCAGTGACTTAGCTCTAGCAGAAAAAATATTGGTTTGCACCTCTTTAACAGTTCGCATGCAGAACGGGGAATGACAGGCACTGAAAATTTGTCTCAATAATAAAATCAAAAAATATGATTGCTAAACATTTGTCATTCCAACCCCGTCAGCATCATCTGCAATGGACTCGTCTAATTTCTTTTCCATCCCGTATTCGCAAGCAGTCAGCTGAAGTGTGCAGATCACCTCAGCCGTTTCTTCCACAACATTTAATTTTCCGCTAAACTTTCTCATATTTCTCATCTCCTGAAAGGCGTCGACAATGGAGCGTTTAGCTCCGAATTGGTCGAAAAAAAAAATAAAAAATAATAACA
>JAJIZL010026164.1:127033-150654 GCA_023969395.1 Amblyomma maculatum
ATGTTCCATGTGTAAATACTCAGAAAAGTGCTAGGCACAAATGACACTTAGCATACGATGTCAGGCATCATAACAGGGTTTGTAGCAAATGTTTTATTTATGCCATCACTTAGCTTGGTCTTTCTGTTTTTGTGCTTAAGGGGAGTATGACCAGCACACATGCTTTTCCTTGAACTTAGGCGCAAATCTAGAAACTGTAGCGTGTCTTTCTCAGGGAGTTCATAAGTAAAGGGTAAGCCTTTTCCATGCAGCTTAAAATCATTCAGTACACTCATCAGTGTAGCCGCATTCGAAATGGAGCAATGCTTATTAAGAACAATTAAAAAGTCGTCCATATACCGAAACACTTTAAGGACTTTGTCATTGTTAAAATGATGAAAATGATCGTGTAAAGAGCGATCGATGAAAGATAAAAATATAGTGCACAGTACCGGGCCAATACTTGTCCCGATACAAATTCCTCTCTTTTGAAGAAATGATCCCTTTACTTTCTTTCCTTTTTTTGCAGATCGTCGATTATAGTTTATAAAGATGCTGCCCATGTTGCAAGTGCTCAGGCTGATCAAGATATTTGTTTGGCAGAGTGCACTAGTTTTATAGCCGTAAAATATTATAAATAAATTAACATATATCACAACACACGAGCCCGCTTCACTTTTGTCATTGGCGAGACGCCTAGGCAATATGCTTCTGATGTGCAAGTTTAGAGTACTGTCCCCTTAATGTGATGGGAAATAGCGGGATACAGGTCGAACGGCCGTACTCAGCAGCGAATCAGCATAAGGGGAATATATTGTGCTCAGAAAAACCAGTCCATATTGGTAAATGTGTAGGCAGACTACAATGTACAATTGATCCCATCTATTTTCCTTTCTCAGAATATTGCAAATCAAAAAGTTCTCAAACAGAAGCCGTAGTTTTAGTTAGTCTTCAAAAGCTATCAGTAAATGACTGCGGCATTGCAAATATCTTGAAAAAAGACACGGGACAGCGACAATAATTGCATTGTATTGTATTGGGTTTTAGTGGCTCATAAGCAGCCCAGGCTATTTTGCGCCAAGCACAAGGTTGGATCTTGAGTTTAGTGGAGTATATGTATTCATTCTACAGTTTCTTTAAAACATTTGCTTCCTTTAGAAAGCTAAAATCGCATGACGGATGAACAAGACCATTTCACCTAAGACTAATTCTGAATGGAACGGGATGGGCTCATTGTAAAATCTAGTAAAATACTTTTCCCTTTGTGTTTCAAGTCCTGTGCACGAAAATAAAACATGATTTATGGTAAGTTCCTCTCCGCATTCTGGACAGAATGGCTTGCTTTCTTTTCTCAACAAAAAATTATGCGTCAAGTGTACATGTCCAATGCGGAGTAGGTATAAAATCACTTCTATGAAACGTTCTTGATGATGGCATGATTTCCATTCCCCCAAAATCGGCTTGCCCAACTGCAGTTTGTTATTTATCTCGCTACACCATGGCGACTTCCATTTCTCCTTTAATTTACACCGTACTAGCGCCATGCAGTCTCTGTGTGGAATATTTATGCTCTTGATCTGTCTGGCACGGGCTGGAGCAACGCAAACGTCTGCTCTCTCATTGCCTCCAATGCCGACATGACTCGGGACCCAACAAATTGTTATGTTATGTCCTTGAGCAGAGGCTGCTGATATATAATTTATGATGTCTCCAAGTAGTGGAGCAACTGCTTTTTTGTGGTGAAGGGGTGTTAAAACATTTAGAGAGTCTGTGTAAATAATACTGTTTGTGATGTGCCCATTGGCTATTTTTCTTACTGCCATAGAAAGTGCATAACACGCAGCGGTAAAAATGCTCGTACACTGAGGTAGCCTTACTATGTTTTCCCATTAGCCTTGCACTACAGAACTTGCAGCATGCTTGATTGTCTTGGAGCCATCTGTATAAAACTGTGTGCAGTTTGAGTACTTTTTTTCAAGAGCTAAGTATTCTTGGAAAAATATGTTCATGCGGTGTTTTCTGTTTACAAAGCTGAGTCAATATGAAATCACAAACAATTGGGGGCTCTACCATGGTGGTAGTGGATAGTGTCTTGTTTCAATATCATGAGGGAATTTAGTATTCCCAGCTCTTGGCATTTATCCTCGAACCGGAGTAGCGAAGGTCTGATTAAGTGCGGTCTATTCTTGAACAACATTCTGCAGCTGCACTTTGTAACAAGAGGGTAGCATATATGTTTTGGTAATTTTGCATATTTTGAAGAGATATGAAAATGTAAGCATAGTTCTTCTGTATTCGAGGGAGGGCTCAATTGTTTCAACATAGAGACTGTTTATGGGAGAGATTTTAAATGCACCAGATGCGAGACGCAAACGCAGGTTGTGCACAGGGTCCAGTCGTTTTAGGTATGACGCTCTTGCAGACCTGTACACTACACAACCGTAATCCAAACACCAAACAAAACAGTACAACAGAGTGATAAATACTCAAAAGGCATGTTCTATCGGACCCCAAGTGTTTTATTGAAAGGACGTTGAGCATCTTTAGGGATTTGGTAGCCTTCTTTTTAAGAGTATTGATATGCGACAAAAAAGTGAGTTTTCCGTCAAGAGTTATCCCCAGGAATTTGCTCATTTTTAGCTGTTAATTCGGTCTCGTTCAGGTGCAGAGTAGGGTCAGTTTGTATTGCACATATGAGTGAAAAGTAACCGTCACTGTTTTCTGTGGAGAAAACTGAAATTCATTTTTGTCTGCCCTTGTCACTAGCTTATTAATAGTCAGCTGCACTTGCCTCTAACATCTTGCTACGTGTAAAGGCCCGTTCACACTTGCGACTCGCAGTGGTCGCGCGACTGGTTTGGTCAAAAAGCGACAGTCGCAAATGGTCGCATCGTTCGAAAAGCGACTGCCGCGGGCCGATCGGGCACTGCTCGAATTTCTAGTCGCGCGACTACTAGTCGCAAACCATTTCACCAATCAGCGAGGTCCCGGAGTACTCGATCGAGCACCTTCTCAATGCAATTAAAGATTACCCCTACCTTTTCAACAAACGGCAGCTGGAATTCAAAGGCAGGGAGAAGGATATGGCCCGGGAGGAGATTGGAAAGATATTAGGACTATCGGGTAAGTACTATGAACTTTTGAGAAATGGGTTTTTCACGCAGGCGCAACATTTTATATCGACACCGTCTATTCGTCGTCGGCGTTCTCGCCTGAAAAAGCTAAGTGTCTGGCAAGCGGCTGCTACCGACGTTCGCTGTCATCGCCCTGCAGCTTTCCTACTCCCAACTCGTTTTTCGAGAAGGCGACAGTCGCAAGTGTGAACATAGCTCCTGTCCTCTGGTCGCAAGTGTGAATAGACCTTGAGGAGGTGCAAGCTATTTGAAGTTCGTTGACGTAGACCGAGTACATAATATATTTTGGTATTATCTTGGAAATGGAGGTCATTTTAACTATAAAGAGCGTTGCGTTTAAAGTACATCCCTGCGGAACACCATTTTCTTGGGTAAAGGTTATTGACAGTGTAGTACCTAGACGCACCTGTAATGTGCGTCTGGATAGAAAATCATTCAGAACTTTCAGCATTCGGCCACGGATCCCCAAGTCACGCTAAGTTGAGGGGTCACGAAGAAGAAAGGGCGAGATGACAGATCCAATGTACTAGAAAGGAGTATAATCAGGCGCGACATTTGGGTTAGTTGTATTTTAGTAAATGACACCGACAATGAGGTACCTACGGAACAACACTCTTTTTCTACGCCAGTTGCAATGTCGCAGTCATTAGGAAAACGCGTCAACTAGCCCAAATATTTTCCCGCATCAAATAGCTATAGGCCATTGTCTTCAAACATCAGGTATTGCAGCTGCAATGATTGTTTTCTGAAGGAATATTTACCTGGCACGTTGTGTTCTTAGTGTAATAACCGTAGTACCAGTCAGCGCCTTGTTTGCAGTAGTATCTGCAAAAAAACACGGCTCTTCGCTGCAAAAAAGAAGACCTGATTTCAGCAATCTGTCTACATTCTTACGATGTTTTGCATGAGTCGCATTTACAAAAGAGGCCTCTTGAATTTTAAACATTAGGAATTAGTTTCAATAGCATGTCTACATTTCTTGGCCCCTGAAACATATACCAGGCTGAGACGTTAGCTGTACAGAGTAGAAGAAAACTGAACAGGAGATGAGGTGAAGCCTCACTTCACAAGAGAAGGCAAAGATTCGAGAAGCGGTATTTTCTTCTGGGCAGGGCAATCAACATTGACAGGTTTTGTATGTGTGTTTGCTTCCGAAGAAAGAAAGCGAGGGTTAGCGACAGGAGCAGGGCAAGCGACAAATGAATGTTTCTTTGCATATGAATTTCTGGGTACCAGGAGCCGGAAGTTCCGTGACCTGAAAAGGCAGCATGTTATTTCCGCTCAAGGGATCATTTTTTACAGGCTGATAAACTTCATTTGAAAGGAAATATTCTTTCATATCTTTGCCTGCTCATCTAAAGCCGCTCCTCATATTTTCTTGTTCGGAAGCGAACGCGTATGCGTATGCGTATGTAAACATTTCTAGTGATGATAGCGCTTCCCAGACAAAGAACCGTTCGTTGTTCTCCCGAACTGAGGCTTACAGGAGTTGCATTTCACATAATTCCTAAAAATGTCATATTCAACTTAGGGGTCCTAAGAGGTTATATATTTCTTACGTACTAGTGAGAGACTTGATGCGGCCGTATAGTACTCGGTGACTGAATGAATACCGTAAACACGTTAAAAAAGTGTAAAATGTGCATATTTTTTGTGGCCAGTACATGGAGTTAGTTGGCATGCATAACTGGAAGGAAAGGCATAAAAATTGGTTTTAATGATCAAGCAGCAAAAAAATATTATTGCTAAGCATTTAACATTCCAAGCCCGTCAAGATCGTCTACAATGGACTTCTGATTTTTTTTTCCATCCTGTATTCAAAAGCGGTCAGCTGAAGTGTGCAGATCTCCTAAGCCCTTCTTCCAAAACATATATTTTGTGCTAAACATGCGCATTTTTTATCATCTCATGAAATGCGTCGGAAATGGAGCACTTAGCTCGAAATCAGTCGAATGGTTACGATATTGCAGATAAATATTGTTTTCCTTTTTTTCTTGGAACCAATCGCTTGAAGTGGCCTTATCATGTTGCTTGTAACGTGCCAAACAGTATTTTGCTTTTTGTATTCACGCCATGGTAGAAGAACAAATGGGAGCGTAACTCCCACAGAAGCCTGCGTGTCGACTCTGAGCGAGGCTTTAGTTTCCTGGCGCCCCCTGCGAACTGTGAGGCAAAACGAAAACGTGACGTTGCTTGTGACATCCCAGTGACGTACTTTTAGCGGGGAATTTGATTGTCTTTTTACTTATGAACGAAAAACAAGGCCAACAACGACGGAGGCAGAACGATGCTCGGATAAGGAAGAAAAATAGACACCGTAACTGTTCAGCCAACTTTACTTGACATGGATTTCTACTGTCAAGTTTTACGTTAACTGAAATGTTACGGCATCTTTAACCACCTTATCATAGCATCATTCTGCCTCCGTCGTCGTTAGCCTAGTCTTTCGTCGCGCGTCATGTAAACGCATTCTGGGGCTTATTTCTTCGGGCACGTTTGTGAACAAGTATGTTCACGTCAATTCGGCAAGCACATGAATAGAATCACATGGCTTTAGGCATTTCACTAAGGGCATAAATGAGTGAAGCTGCGCCAGGATTTATTAATTCACGATTACATTCACGGACGCTTCAGGACAATGAAATCTTTAAGTGTAGGAAAGCGACCACCGCTCATTCGTCACGGTCTTCATGAAATCCTCGTGATAACAAAATGACCTGAGCGTAGGTCTCCAAACGAGACGCGGTGAGATTATAAAAGGATAAAAGATCTTGCTAACAAACAAAGTACATATCAGTGTCAAAGCACAAAAAACAAACGAACGGAATAACTAACTCTAGCGCTAGAACGCTAACCTGTAAGAGCTTAGGTAAGCAATTCAAATTGGGATGGCTAGTATTTAGAAGTTAATGCGTCTGAGAAGTGAAAATATTTACGATATAGCTTCGCTCCAATGAATCTCGCCCTGTTCACGATTCCATTATTTTATTCGCGCTTCATTTGCCACTGAGAGGAGTCAATGTGAGGTTACAAATTTACAACTTAAGCATTTAACACGTTCATGAGAAAGATCCCATTGACAATAGGAACATCACTATGATAACAGCTAAAGCACGTTCAGCGAACGTTGGTGCGGTAATACGACGCAGTAAGCAAAACACGCAGCAAAGGGAGCGGAACGAAAGGCTTTGAGCAATGCGACACGCGTCTTGGGGGGCAATAAAATCTCACCTCCACCGTTCAATTAAAACTTGCAGCGATACGCCGCTCATGCAGACGTGTATCCGTAAAACAAGGTACCACTTTTGCGACGTGCCTGGGAGGCCGAGCCGAGCCGCCGAGCTGTGACGCAGCATTGTCCCATCGTCCGGAAATGCGCACATGCAGCGGCAATGAGTTTCTCATCGAGCACACACAGTCTTCGCCTTGCTGTAAAGCTCTACCACAACCAGCAGAATGAAATAATGACTGTTTGGTACAGATAGCCCACTCTGTACGCAGCGCGCAACGATGAACATTGAACCGGGGCCTGTGACGCACCGTGCCACTCATTCCGCGGAGGAAAAAAGCTTTGGGCTGAGCCATTTCTGAGCTTTGGGCAACTACGCAGCGGATAATAAATGGCCGAGAGAGGCCGTTAAAAACATGTTAAAATATTATTATAAATGTGACACGTTTTTTCCTACGCAAGAAACAAAAAATGCATTCCTTCCTGAGCGCGAATATTATGTTTACTTTCTACTTCTTTGGAGTTCTGGCAGATCTTAATTTCTGTGCGCTAGTAATTTGCCTCACAGTTCGCAGGAGCCCTCATCATCGAGTTGATGCCGCTGGCAGTAAGCAGCTGCATGCGTTTTCTTCCAAGTTGCGCGACCAGTTGTGCACAGACCTTGTTGACGCTTCCCACTGAGCACAGAATATCTTGGAGCTGTCTTCATATGTCTATATTGGTCACATATATCTTGAGCTATCAAAGACATCTACAAGACGTCGCTTGGTGCTAGTCTAGAAGACATCATTGGCAAGATGCCTGGAATCTGTCTTGTGAAGAATTTTTATGTCTTCAGCTACGCAAGACAGTTATTAGCCGGCTTACGCCAGATGTCTTCTAGAGTTCTGCATCAGAAGTCTACCATACTTCCTCACAAGACGCTTCAGGGTCACATATGCGCCTATAGTGCAATATGTACACAATTTAACTGGACGACACTGTTCTGCATACTCTAAGTATAAATTATCGAAGGTTTGTTCCAGCAATTTTTCAGCTTGCAAAATGCTGTATCCAAAGTGCCAGCGCTTTTGAATTAAGCATACAATCTGGGCTGTTTCCAGCATGCAGGACCAATATGGCACCAAGAACTGCTGTTTAGGCGATGGGTATCTGAACATAATGTACAAAAGCCGCTGACACCTTCATTTCTGCATCGTTTAATTGGTGCAGCCCATAGCCACACGCGTACTGTGTTCGACCTCGCTGGGCGCAGTCCAGTCCGCCGGAAGACTCCAAACTCCGAGTGTTCACTACGACAAAGTAAGCTAGCGATGTATCCGTGCGTGATAAAAGCCAGTAGTTCGCATAGAGGAACGATTTGCTGCGCCGATGTTAATATGGAATGCCAGCTATGCACGATCCGCCATTCCCAAACTTCGCGCGCCGTGGCCTTTTTGCACCCGTCCTCTTTACAGCGAGATAGAAAATAGTGCGCCAAAATAATTACGCAAGACGCAGGTTGTATTTACCGTTTTGAAACAAACACGTCATAAGCAACAGTTACATTTTACTTGTATAGCTTGTTTTATGGAATATATTTCAGATTTCTATTGTTTTTAAAGTTATTGTATCAATGCTTTGCTCGGCCGCTGGCCATTTCGTCGTGTCTAGTCGTGTCTGCACGTTGGGCCATTTTTTTGTGACTGCGTTGAAAATATATCCCGCACAGCGCCTGCTACTTCTGGCTGCAAGGCAAGCTTCGCTGGGTGAGTAAGAAATTGGTTCTTCTAAATGAGTCACTTAATGCAGCAGTAAAGTGACTGAGTGTTTTCTTTTTCCGATAAAAATGCTGCAAGGACCGTTGTTTGCATCCGCCGGCGCAGGCTGTATGGGCGAGCAAGATAGCGCGCGCGGACCGTTTAGTCAGTACGAAAGGCGGTGTTTTATGGCGCATCTATAGTTTTGTGCATGCAGGAAGGTTTTGCGCTTGTAATTCTACTCGCCGCGTTTCGTGAACTGCCATTGGTGGCGGAACCTCGCGATGTAATTCTTCAAAATGAGCTTGGCGATCCGACGTCTTTCGTTGATTTCTGCTGGTTCTAACACTTTCCTGGGAAACACAACTGAGCACGAAAGTCTGCATGCTTAGTGTGGCCTTCACTCAGCAGCAAGATACAGAAAATACGCACTGTCGAGTGGAAGCCGTGCATTGTTTATGGCAGCCTGCAGAGCTCTATGCGCGCTAAGTTATGCCGGGGTTGCGAAAAAGAAAAAGAACGATCTCAATAAGCCGCCTTAGAGGGGAGGGTAAGGTGCATTCTGGCCACAGCGACTTTCCCAACTGCTAGCAAAATACTCTCGGCCTGTTCACAGGCACAAGTTGAAACACATGGCGAGATAGGAACGGCGTAAAAACATTCTGCAGTGATTTAATTTTAATTGGTCATAAAATGTTTACAGTCAGCCATTACATTGCCACAACAATACTATAGTCCGTATATATTCAGTGATTAAGCGATTTTACATTTTCATATAGTCAGAAAGCACAATTTAGTTCTTTTTAAGTTCCTGAACTGCATGCTGTGTGATGTGCTTGTGCTCTATTTGCTTTGGTCCTCAGGTTTTTTTTTTTTTATTGGCGGAAATGTTTTAAGAAATTAAGCTTCAGTTCAGTTGGTACAGAAAGAAGTCGAAAGCAAATCTTTCGGAGGGACCTCGTATAACGAAAAGCCTATTATTAATACACAAAAACATATCAATTTCATTTGTTTTCTTGCTTCAGGGCCAATAGACTCTTCCTATCCAGAACTGGGAAAAGAAAAGAGAGTACTGAATCTTAACTTACTTTTAAGGCATACAGAATGTAGCCATGTTATAATATGGGTTCAGTGTATGCCTTCTGACTGTCCTCAACAACAAAGCTGTGACTCCACGCAAACCTTTTGGTAGCATATGGACTCCTCCCGAAGTGAAGGTGTTTGGCATCAAAGGTGAAATGCCTTCATTTAATTTAATGCTCTTTTTCACATTGTGCTGTTGTGTCTGTGTTTGGTGCTCTTGTTATTTTGTGTCTGCGCGAATTTTCATGTAAAAAAACACTTATCCAACAGCTCAAGCAAGTGAGCTATGCATTCTTTTTTTTTACTCTGGGTGCATGCTCACTGTTTAAAATATTGTTTCATTTGTTCTAGGAAAAACTGGTGATGCATACATACATAGGTACCTACATATATACATGCATAGATACATACATAGGTAATGCATCCATACATAGATACATGATACATAGATTTATTTGTTCTCTACATATGTCGAATGAAACACTTGACAAACAAAGAGGCAGAAACCTTACCCAGCATAGAAAGTGATTCTCAATAAAAAAAGGAATGTATAAATCAGGAAAATGGTGGTTCTCTTGAGGTGTGTCTGTTGGTGAAGACAAGGAAATGTTTTAGCCTTCGAGGTCATCAAGGAGTTATTAATATACATATATTATACTCAGCACTATTTTGTGCTGCTAGTGCGTGTCTTGGTTAAACATATTTCTATTGTGTACTCAGTACTCTCAACCTTATGTGACATATTTTGAGGTTAAATTCTTATCCTATAGTGGAATTTGTGCCAGTGTTTTGTAGTCAGTGATTTGCTTTATTAAACTTCACAAGAAATCTTTAAAGCATTGAACACCTTGCAGGTTGCCACCACCTCCACGGCTGCCTAGCAACTATCCTTTTCCCGTCTGTGCTGCAAACACAACTTAGCGATGAGGGCCACAGGACTGACATCTCACTGGGCAGTCACGGGCTACTGACTGAATACACGGGTATGGTTTGAC
The DNA here is from genome assembly GCA_023969395.1 of Amblyomma maculatum. Classification (NCBI taxonomy): domain Eukaryota; kingdom Metazoa; phylum Arthropoda; class Arachnida; order Ixodida; family Ixodidae; genus Amblyomma; species Amblyomma maculatum. The sequence continues at coordinate 137,193 of JAJIZL010026164.1, forward strand.
AGTGCCAAAAACTTAGAGTTGCCAACAGTGGGACGTTTTCCTTCTGTTTGGGAGCTCATATATCTAAATCGTGATTTTGATTTTAATCCGGGCAGGTGTGACATGGAAAGCCTTCAACATCAATGAAACTTAGTTTTGCCGACGTCACAAAAGTGTGGTTGGTGTTTGCCTTGTGACAAAGACCAAGTCCACATCTAAAGGCGCTGCACAACCACATGAACAGTGCCACAATAGCAAGCAGCTGGGATCAAGGCACCTTCTGTGCTCATTTACAACTCAAGTTTGAAGCTTTGTAATTTTGCAAAGGTAGGCCTCCAACAATTGACAGAGAGGAGCCTCCCAATCAATTGAGCCACAAAGGAATTCCCCCTTTCACGGCAGTAGGTGGTAAAAAAGAGGCAGTGCAGCTGGTGTTCAGTACCGATAAAGGAAAAGCTGCCCAGCCTAGTTAGCTGTGGACAAGGGCTGGAGTGGTGCCAGTGTTGAGAACGATCTGATTGGCAGAAAAGCCTCCTTTGAGGGATATTCGCCCCTTCATTCTTAATTTGTAACTGACTGCAGTGGATCTGATAGCCCGGAAGTTTTTTTTTTTTTCAATTTTCTCTGCCCTCTAGGGGTTGTACATAATAACAGATGCACAACCCATGCCAGTTCCCTCATTTTACAATGCTTTCATGCCAGAATGTTGGCAGTGGTATTCAGACCTTGTTTGGTTTTTTTTTTTCAATGCCTTTTCTCCATGCATAATAACCGGCTATTTAGCATACACAGTCGCACACAAGACAGAGGATACCATCAGCACTTACAACTGTTTAGCGGAAAGCAGCCGATATACACAGCCTACTCAGGTGACGCGCACGGGTACAAGGCAACATGGAAACAGCACCAATTTTGCCAAACTATGCGTGAGAAATTTTTCTTCAGTCTCATAAGGAAAACCAATTTGCTGCTGACACAGCTGTAACCTGCTTTTTTATATGAAGGGCTTCTAGTGTTTCATGAGCCATTACCCACAGTATTCACAATTGGTGCAAACCGTACGGTGCAAGACAGGTCGCTCACCTTTATTGTTAATGTCTTTTGCATGTTCCTTAAGTTGGCCATTGACGCAGAATCCTGGCTGTGCAAAATAAGATTTTTCTAAATGACAGTAGAATTTTATAGACGGTGGTGCACTTTGCGAAATGCTGGCCATGTCTCTTCTGATAGTAGCTTATGTGATGGCTTAGCTGAGCAAGCTTTCAGGGAGCAGAGGATACCATCTATACATTAAACAGGTTTGAGCTGTGTGAGCGACACTTCAGCTTTTCTTTGAGGCTGAACAGATATTTCTCATACCTGCTTTGATAAGATTGGTGCTGTTTTCATGTTGCCTTGTACATGTGCACATCAGCAGTGAAAGCTATGCATCGACTGCTTTCCCCTAAATAAACAGTTGTAGTAAGTACACGTGGTGTCCTCTTTTATGTGTGTGTCTGTGTTATGCTAAATACCTTTTTTAGTTCTGAAAACCAACTATCTCAGCAGTTAACTTCCTTCTTCTATACCAGCAGAATGTGAAGAGCAGCACCGTGTGCAACACTGAATTTTATTCTCTCTCTTTTTTTTTTGCTGTGCCTTCTGTACTCCTCGCAAGCTGTTTGCTGCACTACAAAAGGTAAGGGCAGTTTGTGCCATCATGGCTGGTTCATGCTGCCCTTATCTTTTGTAGTGCTGCAAACAGCTTTTGAGATGGAATATAGTGGTTCGTATGTACAATCAGTTCAGTTCAGTCGTTCAGTCGTGTCCGACTCTTCGTGACCCTATGGACCATGTCACGCCACGCTTTCCGGTCTCTCACTATCTTCCTAACATCACATAACTTCATCTGCAGTGCCTCGAGGATGCCATCTAACCATCGCGTTCGCTGCCTACCCCTTCTCCGGCGGCCCTCAACCTTTCCCAACATCAAATCATTCTCCAGCGACTCCTCTCTTCTCATCAGATGACCAAAGTAGCTGAGCTTTAACTTTAGAATTTGACCCTCCAATGAGCAGTCAGGGTTTATGGTCGACAATATCGACTGATTTGATCTACTGGCAGTCCAAGGAACTCTCAAGAGTCTACGCCAGCACCACAATTCAAACGCGTCAATTCTTCAGCGGTCAGCCTTTTTCACAGTCCAACTCTCGCATCCATACATCACAACTGGAAAGACCATAGCACGAGTTATACGGATCTTGGTTGGCAGACTAATGTCTCTGCTCTTTACTAGGCGGTCAAGGCTAACTATTGCTCTCTTTCCCAGAAGCAGGCGTCTCCTAATTTCATGGCTGCACTCTCCTTCCGAGGTAATCTTGGAGCCCAAGAAGAGAAAATCTGTCACAGCTTCCACTTCTTGTCCCTTGGTGCACCAGGACTTGATAGGGCAAGATGCCATGATCTTTATCTTTTTAATGTTCAGTTTAAGCCCAAACTTCTCACTCTCTTCTTGTACGCGCATCAGAAGTCTCTTGAGTTCCGCTTCACTTTCTGCCATTGAAGTGGTATCATCCGCATATCTAAGGTTGTTGATACGTTTTCCAGCAATCATCACTCCAGCTGAAGACTCGTCCAGACCGGCCATCCTCATGATGCACTCTGCATATAGGTTAAATAGGCAAGGCGACAGTATGCAGCCTTGCCTCACTCCTTTCTCGATCGGAAACCAATCAATAAGACCATGCCCAGTTCTGACTGTGGCCTCTTGTCCTTCATACAGGTTCCTGAGGAGACAGATGACGTGAATTGGAACTCCCATCTCTTGGAGAGCTTGCCACAATCTGCTGTGATCTACACAGTCAAACGCTTTCGCATAATCAATAAAGCAGAAGTAGATGGGTTTCTGGAACTCTCTTGCTTTTTCCATGATCCAGCGAAGGTTAGCAATTTGGTCTCTAGTTCATCTGCCCTCGCGAAACCCAGCTTGCACGTCCGGAAGCTCCCGATCCACATACTGCTGCAGCCTACCTTGTAGGATTTTCAACATCACCTTGCTAGCATGCGAAATAAGCGCGATCGTGCGGTAGTTGGAACAATCTTTGGCGCTGCCTTTCTTTGGAATGGGGATATAAACTGACCTCCTCCAATCCTGTGGCCACTGCAGGGTTGTCCAAATCTTCTGACATAATGTATGCAGAATGTTAACAGCGTTATGGTTGAGGTTTTGAAGCAACTCAGCTGGAATGCCATCAATTCCGCTAGCTTTGTTTTAAGCAAGGCTGGCTAAGGCCCATTCAATTTCACACTTCAGGATGCCCAGCTCGAGATCAGTAATCACAGCCGTCTTATGTTGCGTTTCCACATTCGGGTCCTTCTTGTACAGTTCTTCTATGTATTCCTGCCAACTCTTCTTTATCTCTGCGGCTTCAGTGAGGTCCTTGCCTCGTTTGTCCTTTATCACGCCTAGCTTAGCACAGAAGCTTCCTTTGATATCTTTGATTGTCTTATACAGAGCTCTTGTGTTCCTTAATTGGCTGTTGTCCTCAACTGCTTGGCACTGTATGTTCAGGAAGACATTCTTATCTCTCCTTGCTATTTTCTGAAAATCCGCATTGAGAACCTTGTATCTTTCTCTTTCCCCCATAACTTTTGCCATCCTCCTTTCCTCAGCTATTTGCAAAGCCTCTTCAGATAACCAGTTTGCTTTCTTGCATTTATTTTGCTTTGGAACTACCTTAGTAGCAACTTCATGTATTATATCACGAACATCAGTCCACATCTCTTCGGGCTCTTTGTCTTCTAGATCTAATTCTTGAAATCGATTCCTCACTTCCACAGCATATTCTAATGGAACTTGATCCAGATTATACCTGATAGGCTTTCTAGTTTTCTGCGTTTTCCTCAATCAAAGCTTAATCTTGGCAACAAGAAGCTGATGATCGGTGCCACAATCGGCCCCAGGCCTTGTTTTTACAGCTTGTATAGCGCTTCTCCATCTCTGCAGGCAAATAATATAATCGATCTGATTCCTGTACAGACCGTCCGGTGAAGTCCATGTGTACAGGCGCCTCTTGTGCTGTTGAAAATGAGTATTCGCTATGGTCAGGTTGTTTTCTTGACAAAACTCTACTAGCCTCTCCCCAGCTTCATTTGGCTCACCAAGACCGAACTTGCCTGCAATTCCGGATATTTCTTCACTGCCTACCTTAGCATTCCAGTCTCCTATGAGAAAAACGACGTCTGATGATGGAGTGCGGTCTAAAAGGCATTGTAGGTCCGCATAAAATCTCTCAACGTCAGCTTCTTCAGCAGTAGTGGTCGGTGCATAGACTTGCATAACTGTTATGTTGAAAGGGTGACATTGGATCCGAAGTGAAATCATTCGGTCGTTTTTGGGGTTGTATCCTAGCACTGCTTTGCCCATTCTTCTGTTTACTATGAGAGCGACCCAATTCCTTCTCATGGATTCGTGCCCACAATAAAAGACATAATGGTCGCCGGAGTTAAATTCTCCCATTCCGGCCCACTTGAGCTCGCTGATACCCAAGATATCAATGTTCAATCTGTCCATTTCTCGCTTGACGATATCCAGTTTACCTTGCGTCATAGATCTTACATTCCAAGTTGCTATGTGATACATCTTGCAACATCGAACTTTACGGTCGCTTCCCAACACATCCACAACTGAGCGTCCTTTTGGCTTTAGCCCAGCCGCTTCATTCGTCCTGGAGCTACTAGGAATCGCCCTTTGTTCATCCCCAGTAACATGTGGGATGCCTTCCAACCTGGGGGGTTCATCTTCCGGCGCCATATCATTAATGGTATTGTGACTGGCAATAGGGTTTTCTTGGCAGGAAATACTGGAGTGGGTTGCCATTACCTTCTCCAGTGAATCACATTTTGTCAGAACTGTCTGCCGTGACCTGTCTATCTTGGGTGGCCCTACACAGCAGAGCTCACGACTTCATCGAGTTTCGCAAGCCCCTCCGCCACGAGACAAGGGATGCAAACCTTTTGCTCCTTCCTTTTTTTTTTCCTTATGGTGCCTTCTAGTGTTTCTTGTAGAGTGATGTATGACCCCTACCTGCTACCTTTTCCTTAATGCTTTTTAGTTATGATAGTAGAATGTAACTATGACAGGCATGCAGCCATTGCATTTTTTTTTCAGTGCATTCTAGACATGCTAACAGGAACAGCAGCAGTGAAGCAGTCGGCTTCTTTTTTTTTCAGTGTAGATTTTTTTAATGGATTTGATGTCATGCCTAATGCTCAAGTGTTTATGCAGTTTCTACAAGATGTATGTATGACCAGCATTCAGTTGGTGACATGCATGCACATATAGTATATGAAATGCAACACTGGTGGTGATGGTCCTTTGTGAAAGCACCTTTTTCTGTATACTGAAGCTTTTTCATTCGAATTTGTTGCTTTGTTTTATTTTGTACAAACATTATGCAGATAGTTCGTTCAACCACTCAACCAGTTTTGTACACTTTTACATACCTATCTATCCCTGTTTATTTCTAGTCATTTCCTGTTCTTGTTTGGAGTATGGATGTTTTCTTGTTTTTGTAAACAGATCATTTTAAGCTTGGAGAGAACTGCATTATTATTTTGTCATTTTCATACCACTCGTAGTGTCTAGTTTCTGTGTTTTTAACTTCGTAGTGCATTGTTGAAAAAAAAACAAATATATGATTCACACATTTTGTTTCCTAGCACCTTTTGCAGTTATTGCCGAATCTCCCAAAGAGCACCCAATCATGGCTGTCCACCGTGCAGTGTCGCATGTTTTGTAACAAAAAATGTGTACAGATCTCACTTACTGTTCGCAGTTTTAATGTCTGTGAGAATGGATGACAATGTGCATCATTCTTTACATGTCATGTGTTCATGAGTTGGCTCTTTCTGGTGTTTTCTTCCTTGGTACAATATTAGGCTTCAGAGAACCACATTTTTTCATTTGCATACTGTTGCTTGTGGCTTTCCTTGCCTTTAACATGCGTGAGATTGTTTAAGTTGCCCATTTGCAATGTATAATGTTGAGGAAATTAAAGAGTTTTGTAGTTTACTCATGTCATTTTCTAGCATTGGGTGCAGTTACTACCAAACTTTCCAAAGAGCACCTGATGGCCATTAACAGTGAAATGTGGCATGCTTTGTAATAAAAAACACAGTTCTCATTACTAGACAACAGTTGTAGTGCGTGAGAATTAATGATTTACAATTGTACATCAGTTTAGCTTCCATCCTTACTGAATGTGTGAAAGAGCACTGTGGGTGTGTGACGGCAATGCAGCTTCAGTTGTAGTAGCATCTGACGAGACTATATTTTATGTCTGGCAGTGGTGTTGAAAACCTTTGCCAATGCATAAGCATATCAGACAGTTTTGCGAGAAATAGCAGGGAATAAATAATTTAGAGCATTGCAGGAGATTCTAGAGCTCATTTTAGACATTCAGAATCTATTTTAATGATTTCTAGATGATGACTTGCAAGACGTCTTGCAGCTTAAAAAAGTGGGTGCATTAGCTGAGCTAGAAGGCAGCTACAAGATGTACCAAGACATATAAAAACGTCTTTCATATCTTGTCAAAGCATCTTTTGAATGTCTATCAGCTGTTTTGGGTGCCACTTCAGATGTCTATAAGGTGACTTGTTTTTCTTGGGCAAGATGCCTTATAGCTATCTGCTAGACTGACTTACATTTAGTATGTTATTTGTCTTCCAGGTTTCTAGGAGATATCTTGCAAGACGTCTTGTAGCCTAAAAAAGTGGGTGCATTAGCTGAGCTACAAGATCACTACAAGAAATATCAAGACATCTGGCAATATCTTGCATATCTTGTCGAGACATTATATACGTTTAGTAGCGATCTCAGAGGTCTACTGAGACATCTATCAGGCATCTTGCTTGTCTTGGCAAGACAGTTTATAGCCGTCTCATAGATGGGTTGGTGTTTACTGGGTTAGTATCGCTGGGACACAGTACCATATATTTCCTTTAGTGCAAGGTGCTCTGATAATTATCTGGAATGAGTACAGACAAGCACAACCCCTTTCACATTATTCCAGACGATTTGTTAGAATTTGCCCGGATATATAAGTGTTCCTTCGAAACTGGTCAGGTCTGCGTGTGTGCGCAATTGGGCTGATTTGACGAGCGCGCTTTTTCTTATTGTTAGCACCGATGTGCTGAGATTTTGCGGACGCTGGTCAGCTAAATAATGTGTAATTTCTCTACTACATATGTATGATGGTTTGCGGTCTGAGGCGTTGTCACCACCTTGATAATTAGATAACCTTCAATATATTAGGCGAGAAAGGGGTTAACTAATGGGGGTAACTTGTTACTGCAACAATAAAGTACAAAACATTGAACGGAGTTGGTGGGTATGTTTTATAAGGAAGTACCTAATGCACCACCTTTATGTTAAATTTGATTATTCCTGATTCGTGAAGACTTTATGACCAATTTTATGATTCTTACCTACACCTCCTGTCATCGTGTAATTCTACCAGATGAATATTGGGATTAGGACCAAGAAACAAAACACTGAAAGATTAGCAAATTTAACGTTTTAGCCATATAGGACAATACGTAATGGTATGGTGAAAACAGCGTAAAGTGCATGGGACACCTAAAGAAGAAATGTCACAATCTGCCTCACCTATAAAGTGGAAATCACAGGATCTCTTGCCTCACTTATAGAGCGGAACTTACGGGATCTCCGCGCTCCTCCGAGCATGCTTTGACGTGATTTTCAGGGCAGCAATCGCGTGTCCTTGACGCGGCCACAGCGCAGCCAGCCGAGAGTATTTAAAGAATGACCGCAGCACGCCCGCAGCAGTGTGATCTGGGAAGATTCAGTCTAGGGAGCCTACATGTTGCGCCACGGCTCCCGGCTTAGGGTGGTGCCATCCTTTGAAGAGGCACTTGCCGCCGCCCGCTAAAGACCAGGGTTGCCAGATGGGCTAGCGGCGCCATCGTGGTCCCCAACTGAACCAGCGCAGCCGGGCGCTCCGCATGATGGAGAGTGTTGGCGCTCGTACATTGCGGAGGTCTGATTTATTCTTCGCTGCTATATGCACGAAATATTTGCGCGCTGCGGTAAATATTAAGTGAGGCATTTTGTACAGCTCATTCGGTAGAAAAGCCGTCGACCTACTAGAAATAGAAGTAGTAGTTGTAGCAGTCTGAACCACGTGCTGGAAGTAATCGGGGGCCACGTAAAAAATCGTATCATAGTAATTTGTGGTTCTAGTGACTGATGACTGATTGATGTGTGATAGGCGATGATGACTTAATTTATTTTAATTATTTACTGAATTAAACATAAAAAAGAAAAAATTGGGTGCAAATGCGTCAAAATGCTCACAATGTAAAGCAAATGTTTCATGATGCTAAATAATAAAATTTAGAGCACGTAATAAAGTATGAAATAATTGAATTTAAAAAAAATAAACTCTAAAAAAAGAGGTTCTAAATGTGTTAAAATGCCCATAATGAAAACCCAATACTTGATGAGGCTAATTAAAAAGTTGATATTTGCAATTGAACAATTAAGCAATTAAACTAATTGGAGAAATGAAAACGCAAAAGTGATGGTCAAAACGTGTAGAAGTGCTCGAAAGAAAAGCCAATGCTTGGGGATGCGAATATAAAAAGTAAAAATTATAAATAACTAATTTAATTATTTTCATATAAGGATTAACATATTCTCAAAAAGAAAATTAGTAAAGGGGTTTAAAATGTTTTAAAAATCACAGAATGAAAATAAGATGCTGGTTGAAGCTGAATAATAAATGTATAGTGTGTAACTGATCAATAATTGAAAAACTTTGAAAAATAAAAGTTTGGAAAAAGGAGGTTCAAAGGAGTCAAATTTCTCATATTAGAGAGTCAATGTTTGCTGATGCTAAGTATCGATGTAGAAAAGACAAAAACGAAAAATGCACTCAATGATTTTTATTAGTTATAATTCACTGTTTGGGAGGTTATAGACAAAGGCCACCAATGCGCATACTGGCAATCATACTTGATATAAGATACCCAGTGATATTACTTGGTGCAGCCGAAAGTACAAATATTAATCACAATAACTAATAACCGACTAATAATTAAGACCCGAAATTACTGTACTGAAATATGCCACATAAAAGATATCCTGTGATATATGACTTGACGTTACTGAAAGTTAAAGCAATGATTGCAACTAACTAGCTAGCAGTTCTTGATTAAAGCAGGTAATTAGTGTGCTGCAAACATACTCACTATAAGCTCTGAAATCATATATAACTTCATGCTATAGCCTGAAGTTGAATATTTATTCAAAGTTAAATACCGGCAATCAAGAAAAACCGGCAATTAGTACATTGCGATCATGCCACATATCAGCTATCCAGTGTTATATAACTTAATATTGCAGCCCTAAGTTCGATAGTTATTCACAGTTATCTAACTAACGGCAATTAACAATATTAGTGTATTGTAATTGTGGTAGATATAAGCTATCCTGTGATATGACTTGACATAACCTAAATTTCAAGAGTTAGTCACAATTATCTAATTAACGGTTATCAACTAACATTAACTTGAAATCACTATTAACTAGGTAACAGTTTCTAACTAAACCGACAATTAGAGCAGTGCAAACATGCTCTGTATAAGGTATCCAATAATATATGACGATGCTGTAATCTTAAGGTATATATTTATTCACAGTTCATCGAATATAAGTAATTAACAATGACGGGCAATTAGTATACTGCATCTGTGATGGATATAAGCCATCCTGTGATATATGACTTGACGTTGCCTACATATCAAGTGGTAATCACAATGATTTAATTAACGGTGATTAACTAAACTAAACTCATGTTGAAATGTTATTCACCATTAACTAGGTAATAGTTCTTAATTAAACTGGCAATTATTGTCGCGCAAATGTGCTCTGTGCAAGCTATTCAAAGATATAACTTGAATATATAGTGTGATGTTACTTTGGATTATAGTTAATTATAGAACGGCTATTAGTGAATATATGGCGCCATGTAGCCCTAAGTGCAAGTGATAATCACAATTATTTCATTAAAGTTGTATAACTAAAATGACTAAATTAGAGTACAAATGATAATCACAATTAACCAGGTTCGTAACTAAACCTGCAATTAGCGTAGTGCAAACATGCTCTGTATAAGCTATCCAATGGTATATGACTTGGTGCTATAGTCAGAAGTTCAATTTTTAATCACCGTTAATTAACGAATGCCAAGTAAATAAAATTGCAAATAGTCAAGTGCAATTATAGTCGATATAGGTATCCAATGATATATTACTTGACATTGCAGCGCAAAGTTTATTTTTATTCAGAAATAACTAATTAACTGTGGTACCTAAAATAATTTTATTGCTATTGTACTCGGCATAAGCTTTTGAATTCATATAGCAGTCGTGGTATTGAAGGTAAAATAAAACACTGCACAGTGGCCGTGGTCACTTTATTTATACATTAGGTACACGATGCTCATCAACCAAGTAATGATAGAAATAGAAACAATGTGTCGTCTAATGATCTTTGCTACTAAAGTATGTCGTTTTGGTTTATTTACCAAGCTGTGATCCCCCCAAAAATCTATGTAATGTTCCTTATCAGTTAATTCGGCCAGTGTCACCTCTTAGCTCACCCTGGGTCTACATACGCAAATTTGGGGACCGAAATGGCGGCCCACCAAGCTTGACGGCCGTTTTTGACCAAAATCGCCAACCCTAGCCGGAGATGTCACCACAATAAGCCGGGCCCGCGGCGAAACATGTAGGCTCTCTAATTCAGTCTTCCGGGCTTCTCGCGTGGCCGCTCGCGCTCAGAAAGTGTCATTTTTCACCGAGCCCGCGATAAACTCATCGTTCTCACCTGTACGGTCGCCGCTACCGATCAGCTCTGCGATGTCAACACCTCATCTAAAAGAAAGCCGTGAGAATTTGTTTTTGCCACGGACTGTTGGTTAACTGAATATTGTTTTCGTCGTTGTTTTATTATTGATCTGACTTGGTATTCTACAATATGTTTTCTTTCTAATCCTTTCCCTTACTCATTATATTTGGAAAACTTTCTTTTGTCTTTAGAAATTCTTTATCACAGTGTTTTCTTCATTGTCGAGTTTTCCTCTTGTCTTTTACCGAGTAGTCTTTTTTCACTATCTTGTCGTGGTGTTTTATTTTTTTTTTATTTATGCAGTGTTTTTGCACTACTATTTATAAATATTCAATTGTGTGTAAAAGAAAGTGACCTTCAAGAACTTATTCCTTCACGGCATGATCAGCCTAACCTTTAACTGTGTTCTCAAACCTCATAGAGGGATGACGGGTAACCGTAAGGGGACCCCGCACCTTTGTTGACTGTAAAGGCGGGGATTTGTGACAAGGAGGATGGCGCTTCGCTGACACGCAAGTGAAGATATAATGGAAAAGCACACCAAAAATTGGAAACGTCACTAGCAACTGTGAATATAACAACAGCCTAAAACATATTGAAGTACTTAAAATAGCATCATCGTGTTTAGCCTGTTACTGAGGAAACGACGATTAAGATATATATGTAATTAAATCTGAATTACCTAAAATTAGTTTTGTAGGCATCCGGTTATCCTATGCAAATGTTTTTTGCGCAACCTTTTTTATTTTATGTGAACATATTTCACAAGCTTCGACTGAGGTCAATTTTCTTATTTCTTCCTCCTTCTTCTTATATATATATATTCTGTTCTGGGTCAGTGCTCGTGGTGGCTTCCTTTCTTTGCGCCCCATCAAGTTTTCCCTCCTCCTCACAACATTTTTTCACCTACACTTTTACCGTGAACACAAACATGTGTAACAATATCACGTATATTTTTCTTACCCCAGTATAATACTTTTCACTGCATCGCAGATACTGAGCAGGATGCACTTGCTTTTCCGCAGAAGTCCCGGTGGCCTCTAGAATTGAATGGTTAAGAGAATGATACTCTAAATTATTAAGCAATATTCTTGTTTCGTTGCTCCTGGTTCCTCATCAGTTTAAAAGGAAATCCAGTTATTATGTTACTTTCACTTAGACACTTAACCTTTTGAAACGTACCTCTTTTGCACAGTAACAAGGCTCCATGTTCTGCTTCGTACTTTTATTATAAAGCCAATACCAATTCCCAGAGGATCATAACTCATTGAGAAGTGAGATGATGCGCTAGCCATTAGTATTCAGAGATTTAAAGCTTCAAATATAGAATGAAGTTACTACCACACGACCCAGGATCAGAGCCTGCAGCATGGTTACTTTTGCCAAAGGCGGTATATAAAGTCAGATGTTAAAGTTGTTTTTCTAATTTCTCATTCATTCCAAGATATTAAAGATAATAAAATGGTTATTAGCCAACATTTTGAACAAATCATCTTCACTCTTGGAAGCGTTCATACTCAAAATAGAGATCATTCACATGTGCAACCATGTACAACGCAAGCAGATATTTCATGGGTAAATACTGACAGAAAGTCTTCAGACTTGATCAAAGTTTCGACAGGGCTAGCTGGTGCGCGGTATATCAATGGTAACTGGTGAGCGCGAACGCTAGGCAATCCAAGGAGAAGATCAGTAACGAGAAAAGGTGCTAAACGACAGGTAAACTATTCTCATTCACAATCAAGTATATATATATATATATATATATATATATATATATATATAGCTTAAGTAAATAGAAGTACTTGCTTGCTAGAGCTTACATACAAGTGAAAAATTGCTTCATACTGTTTCCAAGTTTATTTGGGCGAAAGCTGTGCTAGGTCGTGGGTTCGGTTCCCACCATCGGCACGTTGTTTTTTCTTCTACTTTGTGTTTAATTATTTTTCCCCTAAACAAGATTACATATTTAATTTCTGTGATTATCTAAGTAAAACATAAAAAAAGACATGCAGTAACATCCCCAACGCTTTCCTTGGCCTCGCCGACTGTTGGCTTCTTTCCTTCACGTATTATAACGAGAACCCTCATTTCCCCTTAATGGATCTGCTTGTAGCTTACGGGGGTCTCGGTTCTGGCAGTCTTGAAGCCATAGGTAGCGTAAGAGGGTTCTAGCACAGCTTTTGCCCTCGCTCTTGATCACGTTCTACGTGATGCTGGCGGTAACAAAGGACGTTCTACGTCCGCCGCTATGTTTGAGGGTGGCGCTGGTGAACACTCTCAAGGTTCGTATACAGACAACACAAATACCCAAGCAAGTAGCAGGGGGGACAGCGACCGATGTAGCTCATTTGGAAGAGCACCGGACGCGATATTAGGAGGTCGTGGGTTCGGTTCCCACCATCGGCACGTTGTTTTTTCTTCTACTTTGTGTTTAATTATCTTTCCCCTAAACAAGATTACATATTTAATTTCTGTGATTATCTAAGTAAAACATAAAAAAAAAGACATGCAGCAACATCCCCAACGCTTTCCTTGGCCTCGCCGAGTGTTGGCTTCTTTCCTTCA